>RJWT010009637.1:0-24955 GCA_004365215.1 Cuniculus paca | reverse complement strand
CTGTTCTGATATAGGCAGACTGTGGAAGTCATTACTTCATTCTTCCAAGAAAAATGCTGAAAAATCAACAACTCTCACATCCACAAGAGAACTGAAGTCACAGAGCAACAGATAACCACAAAACTAGAGGAACAGGCAAATACAGATCTATTACTTACTAAGAACAAAGGACTGCAGTCAGTATCTAGAAGGAAAACAAGCAGTAATGGAAATACTGCTGGTAGTTTAGTGTGGACCAGCCTGAGGATTAACTCCTGGGGCTCAGTCTTATGCACAGCTCTGTCTCACTTTCATGACATTCACCTCCAGGAACCCTACCAGATTGTCCTGGTAAATATTTGAGAAAAACACCTTCACGTTTCCATCAAGGGGAAGAAAAGTACCCATTTCAATATTCTGTTCTGTCTCTCTTTAGGGAAACTACCCAAAGGAAGAAAAGGAAAGTACTGAACTTCAGCGCCCTCTAGATTTGCCATCTCACCCAAAAGGGAAAACAAAAAGCACTTGTGGTCACCACCAAGGGCCACAGCCTCCTGAAGACTGAAATCTGCTCATAGGATTATAGACACTTCTGCAACTGCAATAACTGCAGGGTTCTAGTTAAGGAGTTTCCAACTGGCTTGGTGGTACAAGGCCTGTAAACTCAGCACTCTGGGAGCCTGAGGTAGCAGAATCACAAATTCAAGCCCTACCTGAGCAACTTACCAAGACCATCTCAAAATAAAAACGAAATTTAAAAAATGGGTTGGTGATACAGCTCAGTGCAAAGGCCTGGGTTCAATCCCTAATGCTTTAAAAATAAACATTCTACATGGGCTACTCAAGAGGCTGAGGCAGGAAGATCCTGAGTTTCAGAGCAGCCTGAGCTACACAGAAAGACACCTCTAACAAGAAAAAAGAGGGAAGGAGGAAGCAAGAAAAAGAGGGAGAGATGGGATATATGGGGAAGGAAGGAAAAGAAGAGATGGAGAGAAGGGAGGAAGAGGGAAGAGGAGGTTGAGAAAGAGAGAAAGACAGAGAAAGCCAGTATGAATATAAAAGGAGTTTCCAGGAACAAAAGTACCAAAAGAAATTGAATTTCAGACCCTACAGCTACACTAAATAGTAAACATAGTTGGTTTCCAGCCAGATGAATATAAACTTTATGAACATAATTCTAAAAATCAGGGCTGGGGATCTAGCTCAGTGGCCTAAGCGCGCCTGCCTGGCAAGCGCGAGGTCACGAGTTCAATCCCTGGTGCCGCTAAATAAAAAATAAATAAAATAAAATAAAAATCTATGTATCTTAGCTCCTTTTATCCAATATATCATGTCTGCCTGTCAACAAAAATTACAAGGCATGCTAATAGACAAGAAAAAAGTCAGAAGAACAAAGCAAACAGTCATATTCATAAATGGCAGACATTTTGGAAATATTCGATCAAGAACTTCAAATACTTGTAATTAATGTGCCAAGAGGTCCAATAGAAAAGTGGTTAATATGCAAGAATGGGTGAATAATGTAAGCAATGATATTGAATTCTAAAAAAGGATCAAAAGGAAATGCTTAAAATCAAAAGCCCTAGGCACAAAAGAATGCATTTGATGGGCTAATTAGACTGAATATAGATGAGGAAAAACTCAGTGAGCTTGAAGATATGTCAACAGAAACTTCTCAAACTGAAAAAGTAATGAGGAAAGAAAATGAAACACTGGAAGAATATCTAAGAACTGTGAGATGACAGCTTAACAACATACACACATATGCATAATGGAACACCAGAAAGTGAAGAAAAAGAGTATTTCAATAATAGATGAACATTTTCCAAAATTAATGACAGGCACAAAACTACAGATTTAGGGCACTAAGAAAACACTAATCAAAATAGAGTCCAATATGGTGGTGCAGACCTATTGCTCCAGTTACTGAGGAGGCTGAGGCAAGGAACTGAAGATCAACATGGATAACGTGACTACAGCTAGTCTCAAAAAAACAAAAATTAATTAAATACAGAAAAATCTACGTCTTAACAATTCATACTTAAACTGCAGGAAACCAAAGACAAAAAGAAAATCTTGAAAGAAGCCAGAAAAATTCCCACCTTACCTATCAAGGAACAACAATAAAAAGTACACTGAAAATCTCTGCAAACCATGCAAGAAGAGAAAAAGCAAAAAGTGTGGCATGAAATAATGTGTTGAGAGAAAATAACCACCAATCTAGAATTCTGCATTTAGCAAAATTATCCTTCAAAACTGAATGAAAGGATCAGATTAAATGTAAAACACAAAACTATAAAACTTCTAGAGGATGATAGGAGAAAATTCAGACAACCTTGAGTTTGACAATAAATTTAAGAATTTAACAACAAAAGCATGATCCATGAAAGAAAAACAAAAGTTTTATTAAAAAAAAAAACTTTTGCTCTGTAAAAAAAACGTTAAGAGAATGAAAAGACACAATATAGACTAGGAAAAAATATTTGTAAAACACATCTGATAAAAGACGTATATCCAGGCCGGGGACTTAGTGGCGTAAGTGCGTGGCGTAAGCGCCTGCCTGGCAAGCGCAAGGTTGTGAGTTCAATCCCCAGTACCAAAAAAAAAAAGTCTCTTGAAAAGAAGTATATCCAAAATACACAAAGAGCCTTTAAACTCAACAAGAAAACAATCCAACCCCAAAAAGAATAAAAGTACTGAAGAGACACCTCACCACAAGAGATACACAATGATATATTAGTATATGAAAAGATGCTCAACATCTTAAACGACTGCAAACTGAAACAATATACTACCATACACATATTATAATGACTAAACTTCAAACACTGACAATACCAAATGCTGACAAGGATGTGGTACAACAGGAATTCTCACACACTGCTGGTGATAATGCAAAGTGGTACAGCCATGTTTCAAACTCTTCAGAAGTTTCTTACACAGCAAAATGTAACATATATGATCCATCCTAAGTTTTCATCTAAATGAACTGAAACTTACATCTACACAAACCTGAACAAGAATGTTTATTCATAATTGTCCAAAACTAGAAGTGACCACAATGCCCTTCAAAAGACGAAATAACCAAAACTATGGTATATCCAAGTTACCTATATAACAGAGTATTACTCAGCACTAAGGATAAAAAAACTGCAAGTATATCCAGTATACCTATGTAATAGAATATTACTCAGTGCTAAAAGAAATAAGCTATAAAGCCACAAAAGGGATAGAAAACATTTGTACACCAAGAAGTTAGTCTGAAAGACTACATACTGATTCCAACAATTTGAAGTTCTGGAAAAAGTGAAACTACAGGACAATTTTAAGATTCGTGGTTCCCAGGAGTTGAGAAGGAGGTAGAGGTGAATAAAGCACCAGCTTAATAGTATAGATATGTGATATCATGAATTGACAAAACACTATAGAATGTATAACATGAGGAAGGGGCCCTAGCATGAACTATAGACTTTAGTTAATAATACAAGTAATATGTGAATACTGGTTCATTACTTACAATCAATGAACCAACTAATGCATGATGTTAACAGAAGAAACTGTGAGAGGGTACAGCCCAAGGGTATATAAGAACTCTGTACTTTCTGCTTTTTTCTATAAACCTAAAATTGCACTTTTTTTTAGAAGTCTTAATTTTTTTAAAGGTCCCTATATCACCAGGTAAGTCTTAATTTTTTTAAAGGTCCCTATATCACCAGGTAACCTGTGGGGGAGTGGGGATTTAATGGGGAATTGAACTCAGGTCCTACGCTTGCCAGGCAGGTGCTGTGCCGCTAAGCTACATCCCCAGTACACCAGGAAATTTTATTAAAGATACATCTGCCTGGAGAAGAATTTCAACACCAACAGTTAAAAATTTTGTTCACCTAAAATTAAAAAAACATTAATCAAGCAGCAGATTGCTCTTCTGCAATGTTTTTTGAAGTGTCTTCCCTTGTGCAGTACCCCCACACTCCCTTCTACATTGTATTTCTGTTCTGAAAATTTCAATGGTGATAAAACTGATAATATGAAGACCTTCGGTGTGAAAATAAAATTTGAAGAAAGTCACTCTTCCTTTAGGAAGCAAATGTAGCACTCTTTCATGAAAGGAAAATAGTGCACACTTGAATCTGTATGCCCTTTGTGGATTCACCACTATGCTGGAAATCTCTCATTTTTCTGATGAGAGAAGAGACACAGTATATTCAGCACAACCCAGTGAGTAAAATAGGAAAGGAAATTGAAGTTGCAAATGGAATGAGTTGCTTGATCAGTTTACCCTAAAATAGGGGAGCTATTCTAGATTATCCACTGGGTCCAAAATAATCACAGGTTCTAAACAGAGGGAGAAATAAATAGAAATGAGAAAAAAGGACATCAAGAGCCATAGAATCAAAGGAAACTAGGATCTCTAGTGGTGAGTACCCCAGTGGGCAGAAAAGGCGAGACCAGTGAGTAAGCAAGGGCACTGGTTGGCAGTAGCCTGTGGTTGGTGGTTCAGTGGTCTGCAGCTCTCCAAGAAATGAGCTCTAGTCAAATTTGTGTCCACTCAAGAGGCAGTCCGAACCAATCTTGCCTGGCAGTGGTAAACAGTGGCAAGTGTGAAAGCTGCTCAGGTATGCAGAGATTCTGTCAGACAGCAGAACCTAAGGTGCAGGGAGGGCTCCTTGGCTCCTCACTGTTCCTTCATCGCATACATCTGGGATCCTAAGCCCCTCAGTGCAAACTCGCTCCCCTATTTTAGGGTCAGCTCATCAAGTAACTCTCATTCTATTTGCAACTTTAATTTCCTTTCCTATTTTGCTCATTGGGTTGTGCTGAATATATGTCTCTTGCTTCTCTCATCAACAGAAAGATTCGAGCTTTACAGCATAGTGGTGAGTCCACAAACAAGTGAAAACAAAAATAGGATTCAATTTTGCTCAACTGTTACACATCAGAATATATGCAATAGGGATATCAGGTTATTGATTCATTCCTGGAGATAGCTAACAAATCTGAAAGAAATTATCAACACATTTTCTGACACAGCTTTTGTATTATGCCACATAATAAGACAGTTTCATACATGACAAAATACAGGAGAAATAGGAAGAAAATATAAATGTTTTAAGAGAAAAACATTTCACTACCCCCTTTCTCTGATCACCTAAATATTTTAATTTCGCTATCAATTCCAAAAATCAGCCCCCAAAATGATTCTTGAAGAAAATACTTATCTGAAAGAACCGGAGTAAAACACTGAAAGTATGGTCCATCTATAGGGGAAAGTTGACAACTGTTTAAATAAATTAAACAACACTGTCTTCCTTTTGTAGTCTCATATATTCATCAAGTAGGTGTGGTTTTTTTTGTTTTGTTTTTTGTTTTCTGATTTCCCAACTCACCATTTATCAAATAAATTATGGAAACTATAAAGCTGTAGGATAAACACTTTAAATAAGAATTCATACTCCAAGGAATTAAGAATCTTTCAACTTTTATTTCTAGGATACATTCATCTGGAACCTTTTTATTTCTTTACAATTTTCCCCCTAAGAGAAATGAATACAATAAAAATATAATCCAACTACCAGCAATGTTTGTAACCAGAAAAGAATCTAAAATCTCTGGTGTGATAATATAGGACCTTTTTTAAAAATATAAACTTCATACCAGAAATAAAGCCTGAATATTCTCTTTCTTTAAAAATATAATTTTCCTTCTTTGCTCTTCCATGTAAATCTTATAACCAACCATTTAGTTCTAAAGTCTACATTTAAACCAGCAATTATAAGACTAGCAGGGTTTTGTTTTCCTGCTTTGTATCCTGTCTTGTATTGTAAATCAACTAATATCAGAAGTCTTTAAAAAATGAAATACCACTGGGTTGTAGCAAGATTCTTCAAGATATACTAATCATAAGGGGAAAAAAATCCCCATTAGCAAACTGAAACCTACCTAAATTATATTTTATCCTATTTATGAAATTAGAAAATGTATACAAAACACTTTTGCAAAGTGTAAAGCTCTAATGGAAAACATTTTTTAAAATCTGCTTTGACTAGAAAGGCTGCTGACTGGGATAGAATGGTAGGATCACGAGGGCTCTGTGAAATTCACTTTTTGTTTTTTTCCTGTAAGTACTTAGATGGAGGCAGTCATTATAAACTACAAAGAGGTTGGAGTACGGGTACAAAGATATCTCACAAAGATTTAATTGCAGTGACATGACTTTTTCTTAACTGAAAATCAAGACCAAGGAGTATAGGAATAGTTCTCTTTAGATCAAAGCTTTGTAGCAGACTGAAAAGTCAGGTCATCTGTCACTAACTAGGAGCAAGAAATAAAAGTCAGACAGCTTTTCCCCCACTTCTAACTAGTTCCTCTATGTAGAGTTTCATTATCAATCCATTTTAAAACAGTATTGCAAAGTCCAGTATATATGGGGATGGTTTCCTTAGTTTAGCTAGATAACAAAAAAGCCTCTATGGGAACAACATACCTCAACCACAGAATGGAATCCTCCTAGCTGCAAATAAACAGCATTATCCACAACATCTTGGGGGCATTTTGTGGAACACAGGAAGCTAAGCAAAAGATTAAGAAGTTTGGTAATAAACACAATCCCAAAGAGGGCTTCCTTCTTGCTTGCTAGAATGTAAAACAGATGTAAGAAAAGGTTTCTTTGCATGTCACCTTAATGAAACTAGATAGGCCTGTGAAGACAAATCCAGCAATGAAGGGTTGTAGACTTGGTCATGTGTACCTGAACAGGGATGACCAAAAGAAAGTAGCTTTAACCATCTAAAGGGTGAGTGAACTACTGACAAGACAGACTGACTAGGTCACTGCATAAAAAAGGATTTGCCAACAGCTGGGCAAGTCGTGAAGGTTCCTTTTCTGGGAGTTCTAAACCACTTTCCCACACCTCTCTGGGATCAGATGCAGCTTAGGTAACTGGCCTTACACTTCTCTTTGGATATCTGATGCACTTACCCTTTCCTTTAGTGCCCGTTTTCCCCAAGAGAATATTCAGGCCAATTTTGCTTTTTTCCTTGTTTCTGCATTAGGAAGAATTATAAATTAACAATTTGGGGTACCCTTAACTCTTACCAGATGTCTTAAGTACAAGATACCTCGAGTGATGAGAATGTAGAACTAAAATGCCATTTACAGGGGAGTCAAACTCATCTCACACTTCGATGAATCCAAAGTATTAAAACTTAGCAATGATATGTAAAACACTATTCTTGCCATGGCTTAACTATTGGACTGTAAACCAATTTCAATATTCCATGTCATCAAAGGTTATTTATATTGAATTAACACATCTGTGTATTCTACATACAACAACAAAATAAGATTCTTTAAAATACACATATATTTTAAGTCAATTTACTCCCTGTTACAATCATACTTTTAGTCTAACATTTAAAATATGAATCTAAATTATCAATGAAAACAGTGGACCAAATAACAGTATAATTTAAATGAAACAATAATGCAAGAGAAAGTCAGCATTAAAACTCAGAAAATAACAAAAATAGAATCATTGGAAATCAATTCATATGCCTAATGTGTTCAGAAATGAACCTCACATAAAACAGGCCCTGCTGTGACACTGGACAACTCATGCCTTTCTCATTTCATCATCTGCATGCTGAGCCTTCATTATTTTTACTGAGGTTCATACAGTAACTAAATATTCTAACAGGAGAAATGAACAGCAAGTAATACATAGCCTATTCCAGAATTCATATGTGGTCCCAACAATTGTTCTGTGTGATTCTCAAATTATAAAGTAATCCAATCTTTTAGGAGAAAAGAGGGGCAAGAGCTTGGATCTATTCATATACACTGTGCATTAAATATTCCTAGGTTAAGAAAGTGGAAAAAAATAGAAGGGTACAGCAAATTTTATCCAAACAATTCTATTACATTAGATAGTACTGTGAATGACATTTATTTATTTCACCAGGTTATGAAAGATTGAAGAATTACTACCAGAATTTGCATCAATTTCTTGAAGAAGCTAACAATAAAACATTAAATATATATATTTGTATATTTACTTGAAGAATCTTTGGTAACAATTGTGTTTCTTCCACATTGTTGGACTTTTTAAAATAAATGTCTAAATTAATTTATTAATCAGCATATGAAAGATACATTATGGTACTATTCTTTTGGTTTTCCTATAAAATGTCTTTGAACCTCTTAACTTGCACTCTTCGTGCACTTAAACACAGTAATTTAACTTGTGAACATACAAAATGAGAGACTAATACCAGAAAGAAATTAGACAATAATGAGAATCAATGACAAAACATAACAATGACAACTGTTCTTAAGTAATTTATTTTTAAATTATAAGATTTACAATGTTTTGATTATGTAAAATATCATAATGGAAATTAAACCAAATCAATAAACCAAAAGATAAAGAAAATTTAGTTTCTTTGAATATCAGTACTTAAACCATCTTTATAAGGATCTGATGTCCCAACCACATCTTATGTATAAAGTATGCTAGTTTCAAACATTTCACTTGCAGGTTTAATTTCTCATTTTCAACTTTTACGAACTGTAATGTAATTTATTTCAAATCCTATTATACCTAGTATTTATACTGCAACAGCAGCAAATCCCACATGTTCAATCGAATGTGGTGCTGGGGCACAGCTTTTAGCTTTTAGCCGCAGACAGAAATTATACACTGCATTCAATATAGTAAAGTACACTATATTAGCCAGGGCGCAGAGTTTAGTACACTTATTGCAGAGTTGGTACTTCTTTCCCTCTGAACTGAACCCGTCGAGCTTCCGAGCAGACATATTACTGCTGTGGATAGTATGATTGCTGTGGGGGCTGAGGGAAGGGGTATGAAGGCTGCTGGGGTCCTGGGTATGGAGCCTGCCCAGGACTCTGGTGATACACTGGTGGGTATGGCATATTATACTGGCCGTAGGCATAAGGATTATAGCCCATGGGCATGGGCATTTGACAATACCTGATAGGAAGAAGAAAACAAAACAAAAACAAAACAAAACAAAAAACATGGAATTGGTAAATCAAATACGAGAAAATGAAACATACAATAATTATTCTAAAGCAAATTTTTTTAAGAAAGCAATTTTTCTCTATTTTTCGGTCAAAAAACAACAGAAAAAAAATTTCAAAATATTTGTTAGAGAAAAACATTTCCATCTTATAGTTAAAGTAAAGAATATCATGTTTAATATTAGCTAGAAAATAACACTGAAGGAAATAAAATTAAATATTCAACTATTAAATAGAGACCCTTCATTTTAATGTGGCAAAACTAATACCCTGAATATATTCCTGTCCCACAAGACACAATATTCACTATAACATATGTATTTACTGTTTATAAAGTTCTAACATTTGGAAGAGTACACTTATTAAATAAAATTTAGAACACATCTTTTAAAAACATAGTCAAGTGTCAGTATTTTTAAGACTAAGAAATTACCACAAGGAAAGCTTGCTGTAGGTGTAGCTCAGGGCAGAGCATTTCTCTAGCATATGAAAGGTACTGGCAACACCAAGGGAAAAGAAAAATAAGAAACTGCCATAGAGAATGCTAACCTTTAAGTAGGCATACTCCATAGCTAAGTAAATTTCCATTCGATCATTTATTAAATGTCAAGACTTCAAAGCATAGGTATATAAACAAGGCCTTATTGGTCTTGCTACACTAAACTCAGAAAAGGCACTTGTTTATCATCTAAATAAAGGTGGCCCCAAAGAAACATACTGAATTCTACACAGAACAGATACATTTAATATAAATGCAACAAGAAAAAAATAAAAATATAAATTTAAATAGTCTAGCACAAGCGAAGACTTGCTGAATAGAACTCCAACATCACAGGAAATAGTACCAAGAATCAACAAATGGGACTACAATAAATTTAAAAGCTTCTGCACAGCAAAGGAAACAGTGAAGAGACAGCCTACAGAATGGGAGAAAATGTTTGCTAGCTATCCTTCTGAGATAGGATTAATCTTTAGAATACATAAAGAACTAAAAAAACATTAATCCAAAAAAAAATACATAACCAAACCAAAAAAAAAAAGGGCAAATGAACCAAACAGACCCTTCTCAAAACTACAAATAGTCAATAAGTACACGAAAAAAATGTACATCTTTAGCCATTAGGGAAATACAAATTTAATCTAATTCAAGATTTCCTCTAAACTCAGTCAGAATGGCTACTATCAAAAATACAAAAAACAATGAATGCTAGCATGGATGTAGGGGAGTGAAGGGAGGAATGCTGTTACATTGCTGGTGGAAATGTAAACTAGTATAACGACTACAGAAATCAGTATGGAGAGCCTTCAAAAACTAAAAATAGAAATTCCATTTGATCCACCTATCCCTCTCCTGGGTATAAATCTGAAAGAATTAAAGACAAGATACTATAGTGATACCTGCATACCCCTGTTTACGGCAATGCATTCACAATACCTAAGTTGTGGAAACAGCATAGATGCCTGTCAACAGATGAATAGATAAAGAAAATGCAGTATATACACAAAATGAAACGCTCAGCCATAAATAAGGATGAAATGTCATTTGCTGGAAAATGGATGCAACTGGAGACTATCATGTTAAGTAAAATAAGCCAAACTCAGACAGAAATACTGTGTGGTAAGTAAACAAAGGAGAAATTAATAGGAAACTAGAAGACAGACTTGGTGCGAGGCTAGAAGAGGAAGCAAAGGAGGTAATATGGTTGAAAATCAAGACATATTAAATGGATATACCAATTTCCCAAAAGAAACCTCACAATTCTATATTAGTAAGATGCTCTAATAATAACAAAAACAAAATTTAAATAGCCTAGAAAAGCATTATTCAACAACTCAAATAAAGGGCCACAACATTCTAATTTCTACGTAAGCTGACAATAACACATGAATATTCATGATACCTCCACTTAGGGAAGGGGTGCTCCTGACTTTAAAATGTTAACCAGAGCTAGAAACAACATGAACCTATGGTTAGGTTCTACAGTGTTGCATCCTTACCCGGGATATCCTGGATAGGTGGGGTAGGGTGGTCCCTGGGCCTGTGGGAGGGGAGCTGAGCCAGGGGGGGTTTCTGATGGAGCTGGTGTCGGAGCTGGGGTGGCACTCCCAGTCCCCACTGGAGCTGGAGCAGTAGCAGAAGGAACTCGATTTGCTGGAAGCACAGGAGGTGGAGGCCGGGCTGGGGGTTGGGGCTTAGAAGGCTGTAAGAAAAGGTAAGCACTGACTACAAAATGTTTCATGGTTCTCTCAAGTTGCTATTCATTAAAATGAATAAATGAGGACATGAAAAATTCCAGTATCCAACTAGAAATTTAATTACTCCAGAAAAATATCATAGTGGAAGAATAATTCTCCAATTTGTAAAAATTGGATTAAACCCAGAATCTTTGCACTGAGCTATATCCCAGCCATTTTTTGAGATAGTCTCTCTAAATTGCTGAGGCTGATGACTAGTAATAATTTATTGCTTCCACCAGTGGTTAAATTTTAAAGTTAAGACAATTTTTGACTATAATTTCTTCCTAGTCTCCAAGCTCTTTACAAAAATTTTCAAAGACTTAACAACTTTTGTTTTAAAGTACAATAAAATAATCACACATCCATCCATGAAATTTAATAATTAACCCTTTACCATTACTGCTTCTCTATAGCTATATCCACATACTATAAATTTAGAGGCCTTCTGAAAGTGTGTTGAAACTTCAAGACAATTGTCCCACAGACCTCAGCATTCAAGTCCTAATAAAGATATTCTCCTATATAATCACAATAGTATTTTTACTCTCGGAAAATTAACAATTATTCCTCAATATTATCAAGTATCTACTCTGGATTCATATTTCCATGTTTACCACCAAAAAGTTATAAAAGCTATTTCTAAGAACTAAAATCAAGGTCTATATACTGCAGTTGATTATAATGAATCTTTCTGTTCTTTTAATCTAGAATATGTCTTTTTTTTTTCTATTTTAGAAAAGACCAACCTAGACATTCCATATAATGTCCCATTTTTTTAGATGCATTGAAATGTTTCTTTACGCCACTGTTTGACTTAAATATCACTGTATTTGTAAACAGAAAATTATTTGAAAGGTCTGATTAGATTACGCTTAAGCATTTTACTGCCAAGAATTTATGAGTAATGTTGTGTTCTACATATTGCAAAGCAGCAGATGGTTAACCCCCTGACCCAGGTGCTAACCATTAGATCCCTCTATCCTTTACGAGTGGCAAGCTATCAGTGATGAATGCAAAACTTCCATTCTGAAAGTGCATTTGGCTTACTAACCGGCATGGTTCTTGGAGCTGGAGTTGGAGGAGTTGGTGCATGTCCTCCTGCTGGAGAGGACTGATATGCAGGTGTAGGAATTGAAGGAGCACTAGGTTCCCTGGCAATGCTTTGCTGCAAATCCCTTTTTAAAGATAAGAGTGTCAGAATTTACGAAATGGAAAAAATAAAACAATACATATAAAATGTTTTATTCTTACTTTTCTATATATACAAAAAAGAAAATGGTCCCCAAACAATATGGTATTTTAGAATACATGACACTTTTATTCTTGACTGAAACATAAATCTTCCTTCTTCTTACTTTTTAATAAAATGAAGTTATATCTTACACAATTTCTGCTAACTAGGAAAGAAAAGTAAATTTTCTTGGAACACGGTCATTGCTTAAAAAAGGAACATGCTAAACTAGGCAAGTAATCCTAAAAAAAGACTGCACCTTCTAATAAGAACCAGTCAGGAAATCAAAAAACACTACTAATATAACCTACATAGAATTATCAGAAAACTACAACTATTCATAGTCATGTAGCAAATATTTTTATCAACATATGACATCAATATTTACAGAAAATAAAATGACAGGTGACTATGCAACTATTTTGTAAAGACTCACATAAAAAATATCTGAAGATATTCAAAGAAATATCGCTAGATACAGTATTTAATTTTTTGGTAGTATTAGGGGTTAAACACAGAGTCTTTGCTCTGAGCAGTACCCCAGCCCTTTTGTGAGATATGGTCTCTAGGCCTAGGCCAGGCTCAAATTTGTGATCCTCAGCCTCCGAGAGTGCTTGGATTATGGGTACACACCACCATATGTGGTTAAAAAAATGTGACCCTGAGATATTTTATGTTTAAAGACAACTAGTAATCTATTACTAAGGTTAAACTCTCTACATATTCTGTTGAAAAGACCATTAAAACTTAACATTAAATATTAGGTGAAATTTTTAAAGTCCTCCCTAACAATAAACCGGAATTATCTCAAAAATCTCATTAAATAATATAACACCTGAGGCAAAATGCACTCTAGTAATACAGGATGTTGACTGACTTCTCGTAACACTGACTAACATAAACAGTAAATGCATGTTCCAAAAGGTCTGCAACAGTACTTGTTGCCCTGATTTAACAGTCACCCCTTAAAACTATCACACACACACTCAAAAGGGTCCTACTCACCCTACAAAGAAAATATACATTCATTTAAAAAATATACATATAAATAATGTGAGTAACTGCTTATAAGATAAACTAGAAGTTTTTACTCATTATTAAAACTCTGAAAGGTCAGATTTTGAAATATGTGCAGAAAAAAAAATATGTATATTATGAAGCCTTAACACAAAAGCTTTCTTTTCCTTTGACAAATTCAAAGGATGGCTGTAGTAAATACAACATTTATAGAATAAATGAGAATATCCTGGCCACTAATGGATATAAATCAAAGCTATTAAAACAAAACAATGATAAATGCCATCAGTATTTATATGTCCAACAACCATGATTACTGACATAAGTACTTAAATCAGTTGTGAAAACAGTTCACAGTAAAGTATTCTTTTTATACTCTAAGTTTGTGATGGAAGATTTTATGAAAACAAATTAAAAAGCAAAACTTCCAGCAGATAGACATATCAAAAGGACATCAGTATTCAGGGAAATGAAAATTAAAACCAGTGCATTATCTACATACCCACCAGAAAAATAGCAAAAATGTAGAGCAATCAAAATTCTCATCTACTGCTAGCAAGTATATAAATTAATACAACCACTTTATAAAACTGGCATTCAACTAAAGCTGGAAATATCTTCTGGCCCAATAATTCCACTCCTAAGCATGGTGACTGAAATATCTCAAATGTGGCTAATCTGAATGAAGACGTGCTGGAAGTGTAAAATACACATTGGATGTTGCTTAGTGTGGGGGAAAAAATTAAGTATCTTTCATAATTTTTCACTAATACTAGGTTAAATGATAGTATTTTGGATACACTTAAATTATTAAAATAAATTTCACCCGTTCAACATTTTTGCTGTGTCTACTAGGAAATCTACACTTTTGATTGCACTGTCACTGCCTAATATATCACCACACAGATACAGCTTTACTTATTTAACAAGCTCTGAACATTTATTTCCATTCTTTACTGCTACCAGTGATTTTGGACAACTACATTTTACATTTATGGCAGCACTATTTATAATAACCTAAAACTAGAAACTAATAACAATAATTTACCATATACTCACATAATAAAATACATTCACAAATGAGAATAAAAGATCTATAAACATACAATTTACATGAATGAATCAAGTATAATGTTGAGTGAAATTCAATATCCAAAAAGTACATAATATATGGTTCTATTTATATACCATGGCAAAAAGAAAAGGAAAGGAAAGAGAAAGGGAAAGGAAAAGAAAAGAAAAAAAATCTGTGCTCTCCTAAGTTGGAGTGCCTGTTGGTTCTCCTGGGGGACAGGATAATGACTGGGGAAGATATATGAGTGATGTAATGTTCCTCATTACATCTACTTTCTGCTCCTTTTCATCCTTTTATTACCAAATCCTGCAGCTGTTTGTTACTTTGTAAAATATTCCAGTGAAAAGGACAACTGAATCTCCTATATACTGATCTAAGTGCTGACTGCCTAGCTGTAGTCAGTTTGTGAAAAGTCAACAAGATGTATACTTGCATATACTTTTATAATGTACATATTCAATAAAAATGTTTTAAAGAATTTACGTTGCGAGTATTAATGATTTTAACAAAATAAACCCTCGGATTTTTAAAAGCTAATTCTAGTATGTGGGCTACTCTTTTATCATTCATTCACTTTTTAGTCATTGAGTTAAAAATACTGACAAGCTATGTCTTTCTCAAAATTGACTTTGTTTACAGTCTGAATTCAGAAATACGTGTGCAGATATTAAACCTAGTTTTCAAACTACTTCGAAATATTTGAAAATAAGAATATTAAAATATTTCTTCAAAAGAATATACAAAGCTTCCTTGCGCATAAACAAACCAATTTAAATATTGTTATTTTCTCCCATTTTACACAAAAAGCATATTTTACACCCTGCTGTTTATCTTTTTTACCCTACTGACCTTAGAGATCTTTCCATATCAGTAAAAAAAGAAAATGTCCCCTTTTATAAAACCGAGTATGTTATATAGCTTTTCATTGTACAGCAACAGCTTTATTTCACTAGCCCTTGGACATATGGTTTCTTCTCTTTCAGTAAGCAATGCAGAAATAAGTTCATAAATACGTCATTCCTAGCACATGCTAATATATCCTCAGAACAAATTCCAAAAACCAGAATACCCACATTAAAATGTCTGAATTTGTAATTTTAACATTTATAGCTAAATTGCCCTATGCAAGAGTTACACCATTCTGTATCTCATGACAACATATAACATCTATTTCTATAACACATGCCAACAAAGCACATTATCAAACTTCCAGACTTTTACCACTCTGAAAAATGTTATTTCAGGGTAATTTATATTTGATAGGGAATGAGGGTTCTTAAAATGTTTAAGAGATACTTGTCTGCAAAATTTATCTCATAATAAATCCCTTTCTTTCACAGTTTTCCACTGGATTTGTTTTATGGTACAAAATGAACCCAGGGCCTTTGCCCTGGGCTATGTCCCCAGTCCTTAATTTTTTGTTTTGAGACAGGGCTTTGCTAAGTCACTAAGTTACTCACACTGCACTTGAACTTGCAATTCTCCTGCCTCAGCCTCCCACAGTGCTGGAATTACAGGGAAGTACCACCATGCCCAGTCTTCCCAATAATATCTATGAATTCTTTTTTAAAAAAAGTAAATTAGCCTTTTACCATCAGTAAGTTTCAAATACAGTTTCCCTGGTTTGTTGTATCTTGTCTCTGGTTATCATGTTGAAGGGTAGTTGTTTTAACTCATGGTGAAATATCTGCCCAGAATTTTCATATGTTCTCTGACAATATTATTTAGGTGAATATTCTTCAGCTATTAGGTTTTCTTAAATTGTGTTAATTTTTTTCACTTTTACAAATAGACTACCTTTGTATCAATACTGGGTCAACTCTAGTGATTACTCAGCATGAAATAAGTTCTCCACTACTGGTCTCACTTTCTCAGTAGGCTCCTCTAGAAAGGAATTTTGCTGACATTTTCTGAGCTGCTCACCCTGTGTTTTCCATGTTCTATACTTTTTGTTTTATATAAGGTACTACTCGCCACTTCAAAGTAAACTGCTTCTACTTGCTGGTACTTCCTGAGTTCTGCCACCAAGAACTGCTTTCTTCTGTGACCTCATTACATCTACAGTTTCTGCTCCCTTTCATCCTTTTATTACCAGATCTTGGGGCTGTTTGTTACTTTGTAAAATATTCCAGTGAAAAGAAAGAAAATTGGTATCTCAGACTACCAAGTTTACCTTCAAAAGTCTAAGTACAATTTGATTCACAAAACAAACTTACTTTAAGAGTTCATCTCTTTCTGTCTTCCGTGCAAACACTATATCACTGCATTTGTTCTGGAACCTGACCAAGATTTCAGTCAGCTCATTATAGAACTGTAGGCAAAAAACAAATGCAAGTAATAAATAGGAACAGTTTTCTAAAGTAGGGAACAACACCATATAAAGTTAATTTGGCAATGATGGTTAAAGCTGAAAAACAGAAATCTACATGAAACAGAAATCTTCATGAAATATTCATACCCCATATTAAATCCAACAACTTAGTTTTAAATGTCATCTAAGCTTTGTAAGAAAAATAAATACATCATTTCACAGAACACTATCCTCAAAATTAAATGACAGTTAAATTTCATGATCATGTTTCCAATTCCGACAGTAAAATCAACTTACTACTAATTTCACTAGATCTAAGGCAAAGAATTATATTTGCACATTTACTACAAAAATACTGACATCATCTCAGACAGAGTTAAAAGAATTTCCAAAGGATTTCTGGAGTTTTCTTAGCTCACCTATTGTAACAAAGCATTTAATCCAAACTGAAGTGGATTTTACTATCCACTATCCTCTCTTCTTGGAGGCTTTGTAGTGTTTTTATCCTCTCTTCAGAAGGTTTTACATTATACGTACCATATGAAATCATTTAGTGACTAGTATGAAGTGCCAAAAAGAAATTGTGCAGCTGAAAAGCTTAAAATTCACTTGTTCCCTCAAAAGCCAATGGTAAAACAAAAATAAACATTTTTCTAAACATTTTAATGGACAAGGCAAAAAAAGTACTTAAAATGTATTTAGTAGCACTCTGATACTCAAGCAGATCAGAAGTCTATCTTCACCAAACTACCAGCACAGAATATAAAAGTCACATCCTTCCTCTTCCTACCACCAACCAGTCATTACTACTAATTTACCATCATAATTCACTCAAACTAGTCAATTTCCTAACTCTTAAAGAGGTGTCAATGGCTTTTGACATCTCTGCATTAATATCCACTATCAGGAATATTTATAACCCTTTTCTGTCAACTGAAATATATAATTCATTCCTCAAAGTTCTAAGGAAATATTGCTGTATCTATTTGGCTTACTCCTTCTACAACAAACCATATAGGAGCAAAAGGCTTTAAAGTTAACAAATTCGAAGCAAAGAATAATTTGGTCTAACCAGAAATACCAATTAACTTCCAAACTATACTTTCACATCTATATTAGTTTGATCTTATTTCTTTTGTTTATATGTCATACCTTTGTGCCTTCCTTCAAATTAGCTACAAGTTCAACAAAGTTGTCATATGCAGTAGCTAAATTCTTCAAAACTTCTTCTCTTAAGTTAGCTTCATTGTTAGATTGTTTCATTTTTGAAAATTCTTGGTGTGAGACCTTGTTAAAAGATAAATATATGTAATTTATATTTACTTATGAAACTAATGTTGCTTATAACATCTTTATTGATAACTTTTCTAACTGAAAATTATGGTTAATATATATGTAGAATTACCAGAAATACCTAATATCTCTTGAAGTTGTACAATGTTTTATATCTTATGTAAAAATATCACAAATCCAATGGGTGTCACAACCAATAATGACTACAGTTTTCAGTTTACATGTAGTACAAATAATGTATAATGAAAACTCTTTTACTCTTTAGCATAACATTAATACATAATATTCAAAAGTGGAAAACACAAAGTTTGATTTTACACATTAACTACTAAATGGGCAAACTGTCACATCTTGTTAGTAAACACTAATTTGTTAAATAGTAACTTCAAATACCTGAACATATTCAGTTTTGTATAACTTAATTAAAGTCCATTATGTATTAAGTCATATAACTAATTACAAGAATCAAGAATTCCAACTAATTTTGACAGGTCTCTAAACACTGCCAAAGAATAAATCTTCTAAAAATTTGTAAAAGTCCAAAATATCTGAAGCGTTAAGCACTTCTAAGTAGCCCTAACATTTTAGTCACAGAAGAGTGGCTTTGTTCTCACATTTTTTTTAAACCAATGTGTGACAAATTAAATTTTGTAAAATAAAGATGCATTATTATTTCACTGTAAACTATACATAATCTAACTTCATTTTACTAAATGGACATAAATTTCATGCAGGCATATCCTTTCTATAATTTTTAACATAACCTACTAAATACATGTTTCACCTGAATATTTTTTAGAAGTTCCTCCTGTTTCTTTAGAGATTCTTGGACTTTAGTTGTAAGACCCCCATAAATTCGATCCAGTTCAGTGACAGAAAGAGCTTCTTCATTAATCACACCATCTTGAGCCAAAGCTGTCAAAAACTTGCTTGTCATATCAAAATTCACTGACTTAAGGTCATTCTCAAGATTCTCTCTTTCCTTCTTTACTTCATCAAGATTTGTCAATAAGGATTTTAAGACATTTACAACCTAAATAATAAAAAGATACTTTAATTGACCAAAAAAATTAATTTCAAAAAGAAAATGATATTTAAAAGTTAATTCAAGGTCAGAGAGAAATGATTCCTCAGAAATCCATGCATAAAATTATAGAACAAGTTTATATAGATATTGGTACCTTTTGTTGACCCAATATTATTACAGCAGCAATAAAACAGGTATAATTTACTGAATACTATGTGCTAAAGAGTTCACAAATATAACTTGAAGTATTTCTTACAATATTCTACAGGCTATATTTATCACCTCTATTCTAAAGATGGAAATATTGAGTCTAAGAAAAATTAAGTAACATGGCTACATAGCTAGTAAGGGACAGAGGGGAAATTTGATGCCTAAGTATGCCTAACTCCAAAACCAATTTCTTAACCACTTTATACTATGCCGCCACCTTTCAACAGCTTTGAGGTAGGTAAAGTTACCGTTTTGCAAGTAAAATAATACCTATTTTGCATACACTGAGAGAGATTTATAGGCACAAACATGAAGACACAAATAGCTATGAAGAAAGCATGCTAGATGGAGAAATCGGAGGAGGGAACAAGTAAAGGCTACCATAGATAAAGTGTTTATATGCTGAAAGGGAAAAATGGTCACTGTACATATCTTCATATCATTAAGAATCTTACCTCTTGTATTTAGGTAATCTCTAACTTATATTCACATGATTCAAAAATATTCCTTAGTGTTCAAGTACCCACTAATCCCTTTGAAGCTGCCGCTTCCACTCACAACTCTTTGTATCCTGCCAGGGCCACAAGGGAAAACACCAAACCAAGCTCCCCATCTGCTTTGCCCCAGTGATGCTCACAGAAAGCAAGCTGGGGAACAGATAAAGGAAGATGCAATGAAGCCCACATGTATTTCTTCTCAACAGCAGCAATTCAAACTCCAGTGGATCTCCCTACCAACCACACTCTTTCTGAAAACTGCTGTCCTATTCTTCTTTCCATAGTCCTGCTTAACTCCTTGACAGTAATGTCCAGAGTAACATTACTTCATTAAGAACAGAGACCTAAGAAAAGACTAAGGTTATTTCTTCCAAATTTAGGTAAGCTTCTTTTTGGGCCTCTCTTTATACACAGATCTCTTCGGTGTCCTAATCTTAATAAAATACAAAAGTAAGTTCAATTCCCAGTGAGAGAGGTAAGAGAAGAGGAAAACAGGTACAAAAAGCATATATACATAATAAACTACATTTTGAGCAAGAGGAGGGAAATTAGAATATAAAAGTACACAGGTAAGGCATAGCGACGCACACCTGTAATCCCAGTACTCAAGAGGCTAAGACAGGAGGATGGATATGAGTTCAAGGCCAGACTAGGCTACACAGGGAGTTTGAGTCCAGCATGAACTACCCAGCAAGACCTTGTCTCAAAAACCCAAATAAAAATATATAAATACACAAAATATGTACTGCATATATATATGGATATATCTTTTTTCAAAAAGAAAAACAATAGGGAAAAACCAGATACTAACAAATATGAATACCTCTGGTAACTATACGGAAACAAAGCACAAAGAAAAGGAATGAGACTCCTCCACATGTACTTTTTGAATCATGAATGTTGAATCATGTTTTTTAAGATATTCAAAACACAAAATTGAATCAAAATTTGAATACAGAAACAAATAAGCTTAACTATCTATTAAACTGCCACATAATTACACAGAAAAGTATTTCAACTCTGACTATACTCCCTTAGGCAGAATAGACTTAGTTACTATTTAACCAAAAACAGCTTACTTCCTAGAAAACTCAATTTTCTCACCTGTAAAATGAGAACAATACATATTTCAGGGCTGCTTGAAGACTGAGATAATTCATAAAAACTCCTCAGCAGTACTAAGCCAGGGCAAGTGTTCAATCACATTTGCCATTATTACATTAGATGAGTTTTATTCAACATTCTATGGGTATATTATGGACTAAAGAGGCTTAGGCATCTAAAGCATTCAGGCTGGGAAAAAAGTCCAAAAAGCAAATTAAGAAAGTATCCTTTATTTTACTGAATTATTGCTGTAGTTTTGTGACATGCTTTTTATTAGGAAACACACAATAGGATATATAAATTTAAAATGTTGTAATAGTATTATCTGTTGGCACATCTAAACTGGTAATGGACTAATTCAACCATGACTTTTACTTAAGACCTATGTGAAAGCTGTTTGGCTAAGGGAAAAATAAACAAATACCAAAAAAGGAAGAAGAAAAAAGAAAAAGCAATGTTACATCTCTCCATAAGTTATGTCCAATAAAAGTTAAAAAGAAAAATGTTAGCTAATTAAAATAAAGCTGAGGAGAGAAAGAAATACGCAGAGGAAACAGTCTAGTAAACAAAGTTAAGACTGAAATACTACTATCTTGAAAGAGACAAAAATACTTCTTATGTAGTTTAGAAACTAAGATCCTCTCATCAAATAACAGGCCAAAATTGTGGTAATAATATCCCAAAGTTACCTAATAACTGATATGAGAAGACAAAATTGTTCACATACACACAACTTCCACAGAGATGCAGAAAGAGATCCCCTAAGGATTCTAAGAATCTTGAGTTCCAACACTAGCCCTATTTAAAAAGAAAAGCTAACCTGACTTTCATGGTACACAAATTTCTACCCAGAGTAATAAGGGAGAATCAAATTGTTATTTAGTAAGCCCCATGCTATTTCAAAATACTATGACTCTGTCTGAAAAACAATGCCATGTCAAACAACTAATTATGAATGAACTTTTGGACTGCCACAAAGAGATTCCTTGTATTCCAAAATCTTTTTTATTTTTAATGGTAGTTTAACTGTATTTCAGACTGCATGATACTGAACTAATTTTAACAGAGTGAATAATGTAGAAAATAAGTTAAGCTGTTTCCACAAATGAAGAACAGGCTAATAAAAAAAGCACTAACTAATTTTTTTTTTTATTGCGGCACCAGGGATTGAACTCACAACCTCACACTTGCCAGGCAGGCACTTAGGCCACTGAGCTAAATCCCCAACCCTTGTCTTTTTGAGACAGGGTCTCACTATGCCATTCAGGCTGGCCTTGAGCTCACTTTGTAGCCCAGTCTGGTCTCGAACTCACAATGATCTGCCTGTCTCAGCCTCCCGAGTGCTGGGATTACAGGCATGAGCTACCATGCCCAGCTTACCTAACTTTTTTATTAATTCAAGTTAGAGGTTTAACATGTTGTCAAAGCCAGAAACCTGTAGTATTTTTTAGAAACAGCTCCAATTAGCTTTTAACTACAATTAACTGCATCACTTTATTAAGTTAGGCTGTCAGTAGTTATCATTCGATCAACATTTTTTTGAATAATATGTTCTTTTCAAGATGTTACAAATGTGACTATTAACAAAAATAGAGTCTGTTCCTTCACTTAAAGGACAAAAGTAGGGAGAATAAACAAATATACAACCATAGAGTAACGTGGTGAATAAGGATGAAGATGGAAACGTGAAAATGTGAAGGCAGCAGTCTTGGAAAGAGATAATGGCTGTTATGGATTGTATATAGATGGCCCCCCCAATCCTCATGTAGTCACAGAAGTGGCTGAGTCTAGCATTTGTGACTGATTCATTGTCTAGTGCTGGGATTGGCAGTGTGAGTTCTGCAGCCGCCCAGGGCTGCAGCCGACACACAATGTAAGGTCTGAATGGGGGCGTGTTTCTCTTTTTGGCGTGGTTTGCTCTTGCCGCTTGCAGCCGCCATGAACGGCTGCCCCCTTTTGCTCTGGCTGCTGCCTTGAAGAGTTGCCCCAGTGCCATGCCACTCTGCTTTGGAGCCAGCTGATTATAGACTGAAATCCTCAGAAACTGTAAGAAAACCTTTTCTTCCCTAATTTTGGGTGTCAGGTGTTTGTCTCAGCAACGAGAAATAAATAACCAAGACAATGGCCATTGAGAGAAAGTTGCCAAAGAAGAAAATGCAAAGGTAAAAAACTCAATATACATACACATATAATATATATAGTACCAAATAAAAGACAGATAATAGGAAAAGGAAGAGAGGAAAGAAAAGTATAGTAATCCAGTGTGGACAATGTATTAAAAGTATATCTTGATTTTAGTACAGTTGTCTTACATGTTTTAAGTGTTCCTTGGCCTATTAGTCTGGTTTTCAATCTATTTATATGATAATTAACTATAAGGTACTATAAACAAAATCTGATGCTGGAAAAATAAAAGGAGGGGTGGAAGGAAGGAGGGGAAAAAAGTAAAATGTGTTAAGTACACATACCAATTCCTTACAGTGCATATAATCATTACTTACCACAAATATGTACAAATAAAAGATAATTTTAAAAAAAGAAGGGAAAGAAAAAAGAAAGCACCAAGGTGGAAGTCCTAAAACAGAAAGGGGGCATGGGATATGGCTCAGTGGCACAAGTGCCTACCTGGCAAGCACAAGGTCCTGAGTTCAATTCCTGGTACCAAAAAAATAAAAACAGAAAGAAGCATGACCAGTTTGAAGGAAAGGAAAAAAGCCACTAGCTGAAGCACAGAAATAAAAGGCAGAGTAGGAGATAAGGTCAAACAGAACAGAAGGAATAAGATCTCTCAGATTACCAATACATGACTTTTAGATCAGAGACTGCAAACTGTTTTGGTAAAGGGTCAAAAAGAAAATATTTTTTCCTACTGTATGGTTTTGAAGGCCCGTAATGCTTTCATTCTTTTGTTTTGTTTGGTTTTATATTATTTTGTTTTGTTTGAATGTATTGTTTGTGAAGGTATGGACAACTATTTTGAAGAAAAGAAGAGACACTCTGGTAGCCACTGTTGATTTTCTGCTGTCTTGTTTTGAAGTCCTGTGTTGCTTGCATTGTTCTGTTCTGATCTGCTTTGTTCTGTTCTGTTTTGTTTTGTTTTATTCTCTTTAAAATTAAAAAAAAATATATTTTTGGCTTAGTATGTTAGTCTCTGTTTCAACTATTAAACTCTGCTTTTGTAATAAATAGCCAAAGATAGTATGTAAATTAGTAAGCTTGGTTAAGTTGCAATAAAAATTTATGGGCACTGAAATCTAAATTTCATATAATATCCACTCATCATGAAACGTTTTTTACTTTTTTCAAACATTTAAAAGTGTAAAAGCTATTCTTAGCTCACCAACCATACAAAAGCCAAAGGTGCTTAGCTCTGGCCCACAACCAAAACTCTGCTGACCCTAGTATGAAGATTAAAAAGTTCTGAGAGGCTTTTACCAGCACCAAACACAATTAAATACATTAAAAACTGCTCTCAAGGAAATTTTCAATTTTACTCTTCTGATCTGTAACTTTATTTTCAGAAAAAATTAACCTGAGGATATCTCTACAAGAACCCAATGCATCTACCTTTAACCAAAGCTAACCTAGAGGAGTTCTTTATTCCTTTAGTTAGGGACCATGATACTCAGCATAGCTGTTGGCATATAGTAGACCTTAAACAAATGTTGGTAAAGAAATGAAAAGATTCCAGCCCTTCTCACTACTTGTCTATAAGATTTTGGTTGTGAAAAATCAAGAGCAAAAGCGGTGCCTGCAGGTTCTCTACTAGTCTAGAAGGTGCCTCTAGGCAGTAAAAAAAAGGAACCCCCTGAGGGAGAGCACAGAGCTTTGGACAATGCTCTTTATACACTGCCTCTGAGAAGGAGAAGGCTCTTTCCAAAGGCATTCCTCCATTATCCCAGGTAGAGGCAACACTGTGAGTATAAACAGG
>RJWT010009636.1:0-24943 GCA_004365215.1 Cuniculus paca | reverse complement strand
AAATCTTTTCCTATGTAACAACACAGATAACCCTAGAGGACATTATACTATGTAAAATTAGCTAGTGTGAAGAGACAAATATGGTATGATCTCAAATATGGAATCTTAAATTGGAAGTAGAATGCTGGCTGCCAAGGACAGAGCAAATGAAGAGGTTTTGGGCACTGGATACAAAGTTTCCTTAGGTAGGAGGAATAAATTCTGGAGATCTATAGTATGGCATGGTGACTACTGTTAATAGTACACTTCATGCTTGAAACCTGGCGAGTGTATAGATTGAAAAGTTTCTCGCCACTAAGCAGCAGCAGCAGTATGTGGGGTCTGTAACTGGAAGAACTGTTTCACCTTGAAATAATGAAAGATGTGGTATTATGTTTGCAGCATCAGAGAAACACTTCAGAAAAGTATCAAATTATATTCCTAGAGAAGGAATGAAAAATTGTATTCAATTCTAAGAATTTATTAGTTAAAATTAATGAATAATGTACACATTTCCCCAATATCATGGTGGATAATAAGCAAGTTATGAAATTGTTCATTTACTATGGTCTTCTTTGTTTTCATTTTTAAAATAAACCAAAATACTGTATGGATGTACACAAATAAAACAACAATATGAGACTGTAGATAGAAAGGATGAATATCAATTTCAATACGGAGTTTATATCTGAAAGGGAGATATTATTTGGATGGCAGAGTTCTTCTAGACTAGTGTCTTAACAGGAAGGTGATTATATAACTCATCTAAACAGATAAAATATTTCTCATTGTCAGCTTTCTTGAGAATGACGGTAAGGAGAAGACCCAAACTTCTTTATTTAAGAAGACTAGCATAGAAACAAACAAACAAAAATTTGGGGAATCTTCATGTTACGGTTTGTATATAGATGGCCACCCCGAGCCTCATGTAGTCATGGAAGTGACTGAATCTAACATTTATGATTGATACAAGAACAAAGTAGCCAAGACACTTCACACTTGATAATACTGTGGTAATGGGTATCCAGAACAGCAGAGAGAAGATAGTAGTAAGGATGAAATTTGCACCTACTAAGAGAATATTATAATATTTTATTACTGGGCCATTGTATAAACCAGCTTCTTGAAACATTAACTGACACACCAAGTATGTGTGTCTGGGTATATATATATATATATATATATACACACACACACACACACACACACACACACACACACTTATTTAATGCCACAACAATTTAGGATTGTCTTTCTATAGCATAGATGACAGAATTTCAGTGATTTGTCCAAGATTATAGCACTATTAAGGAAAAGACTAGAGAGCAATGGTCTGACAAAATCTCTTTAATTATTATACCTGACTGTTACAATAATATTTTTGGCCCTAAAATGATGGAATTTCATAAAAAATGCAGAAAAAAGAGTCAAATAGATGCATATAGACCTCGGTTTTCACTCCCAAGAAAGGCCCTAGCCCTCTAGATAAAATTCAGGATGGTGTTTGACAGGGTACAGAAATTGGACAAATTGGATGAGTAGGGAGAGATGGCAAGATTTCCTCCCAGTGCCTCTCAAAACCACCCTCAGGTGCCCCACAGCTAATATCACCTAGGAAGCTGACTGGGATGCAAGAGAGATGACCTAAGAGAGGAGGTATAGAGAAAAGGGCATTAAATGTTAGTGCTTCAGTGCAGATGTCTAATGCATCAGGGCTTACAAATGTACTGAATACAGCTGACAAAATCGAAGAATGGCTTTGGGGTAAGGTTTTGCAGCTTTTTGGGATACTTCACTATGCTTGACCAATGCGTCAAATATGCTAAAAAGTGGGGACTAACAATTGTGGAAGACCTACCAGAGTTATTGCTAAGGATATCTGACACTCAAAAGAATCAGGTCATTGGGAGCACCAGTATTATGTCAAAACAGAATGATGGTGGCCAAGATGAAAGACTTGACTATTACTTTTACTATTGATTCATTTTACTTTACAATTTTAGTATTTTTACTCCTATAGTTTTCAATATGATTTTACACCCTATAAAATCATGGCAAATACACAGTTACTATTACTGTGTCCAGAGCTTTTATTTTTGTTTATTTTTTCTTTGCAGTGCTGGAAATTGTGCCCAGGGCCTTGAACATACTGGGAAAGCGCTCTCCATCTAAGCTGTAACCCTAGCCTTCATTTGAATGTTTACAGCTCTTTCTCTCACTGTTGTCCCATGTCAATTCCATTCATTTTAATAGCACTTTTCAATTCTTCTATCACTTCTTATCTTGGATAAAGCTTGTAAGTAATTAGTAGTGCCTGAAAGATAAATAGAGAATCAAAGAAGATATAGAACATCTTTTAACAAATAAACTATAGCTACATACATATTTGTGTGTTTAAATTTATCTTACTAGTAGAATAACAAAGAACAAATTCAAAAATTAGCTACTGGTCTACTCTTCCCTAAATGTTTATAATTTCAGGTTATAATTTCAACTACATTGTGTCTATATCTATCTATACAAAGTTGAAAATAGAAGTAAAGCTATAATCTAAATACTTTAAGCAACAAAATTTGACTTACGATGTCAATTAAATATTCTAAAATTTTTACAAGAGATTATAAGGGATGTAATAGATATTGAATCCATCATCATTTGACTCTTTGTCAATGTTTCTTTAGTTTATTTAAGTGTTAAAACTTATTTTTAAAAAATTCTACCTATTCCATAAGAATGTAATACTCTTATTGATTTTGAATCTTCAACCATATCACCATTTTGAAATATTACATACACCTGTATGCACATATATTTTTCCAGGTCTCAAGTTTTTTATAAGATACCATAATATATCTCTAAGGGAAATATGGTCAGCAGAAATAAGCGGAGAAAGACTTAGGAGCTTCTGAGCTATCCAAGGTGAGAAACTTTCTAAGAGATCCTTTGTATTACTGCTTT
The DNA here is from genome assembly GCA_004365215.1 of Cuniculus paca. Taxonomy (NCBI): domain Eukaryota; kingdom Metazoa; phylum Chordata; class Mammalia; order Rodentia; family Cuniculidae; genus Cuniculus; species Cuniculus paca. The sequence continues at coordinate 22,006 of RJWT010009636.1, read as the reverse complement.
AAACTTTTTTTTAAACTACAGCTACAGGTTTTAAAGAATTCTTTGAAACAACTGAAGAGTGAACTTTAATTCATGTTTTTTAAACAAAGGTTATATGAGACTTACAGCAGTCTTACAAAAGAAGAATATCAGCAAGAATTGCACATTACGCTCGGAGTGCAACTGACTTTCAAATTTCTCTACAGGTATTATTTCCCATGAATAGGAACAAAGAGCAAAAACAGTTAAAAAAGCATATTCAAATGTGTGCATAAAAAGGCATGGTAAATGAATACTGTTTAGTTTGCTGACATAATTACTTGAATGTAATTTTTATGAGTCGTAGAAATCTTGGCATTTTCACTGAACCAGATAATTAGACTCTGAATAGAACAGGGTCAGAATAATTAATACATCAAAACTAGATGAACTTTTTCTAATTATTTTTATTTAATCTCTATTATAATTATTGTTATACTCTGCTGAGCATGATTGCCTCATGTTCATAGATTTGAATGCAGTCTTATAGTTGCATCCTGGGACTTTGTGGAATATTAACAAACCGTGGCCTGGAGAAATTAGAATGGTGTGGTTTCATGATGGAATTCTAAATTGGAATTTCAATATTTTTCTATATAGTTGCACAAATTTTGTTCCATAATCATAAAAATATGAATTTTAAGACAAAAGTCTACTTTCCTTTCAAGTTACACTTCTCCAAAGTTCAAGAAAAATTATGTTCTAATAGTTATTTTTAAAGGTATATCATCAGTTCTTAAATTCTTGTGATATTTCCAAAAGGTGTGGTTTCATGAAATTTTTCATCATTTGAGAGGTTCCAATACTATGATAAATCTTCATCATTTTAAAGCAAATATATTAAAGGCGGTAAAGATTATTACCAAGTCTAATTAAAGACTTTCAAATTCAAGAAAATAATGGTGTAACATTTTGGCTGAATTAGACCTTTGAAATAGACCTCCAGAAACAAATAACAGTAGATGATACCAAGAAAATTGCTAAAATAGTTTTTATATTTCAGGGATAAAAGATTACATTGAATAATTTAATATATGGTTAGTGGTTATTCATATCTGAATATCTGAAAAGGAATGCTACAATAAAAGAGGAAGTTAAAAAAAAAACAGTCCACCCAAAAAGCATTTAGTAAGTGTTGTGGTCTAAGGCACCAATAAGAAGTGTGAGGTTACTCTGAATTTTCAGTCCTTCTTTTGGAGTTGTCAGGACCATCTTGTCCTCCATTCTGTTTCTACTTCATGTAAGTCCATAACTGTCTCTTGTGAAGGACAGAACCGTGCTGGGATGCGGGACGCTGCATCCATCCACTCAAGGAGAAATAGGAATTAGTAGACCATTCCAAAACTCTGAAACTAATCCCTTCTGTTTAAATGATCTAAGAATTTATTCGACTCCTAATATTCATGGTGTAAGGAAACAGAAATATGATAATACTCTGCTTAAATTTTACAGAACCACTTTATTTAAATGTTTACTTGATCTAGGTTTTGGCTAGGGAATCTACCCTCAGTGATGAGGCAGTGAAAATTGTTGGAGAATTTTGAGAATCCAAAAATAACCAGCAAAATCCATAAAAGGGAATAATGTCCTTTGCAAAGGTCAAGGGTATGAGATTTGTCTCATTCAAGAATTTTCTTTAAAGCAGGATGGTGTGTACGGTGGATGGTTCAGTCTGTGCTTAGCATGCTTGAGGCCCTGGATTTAATTCCCAACCCAAAAAGAGTCTCACTTAAGAAAAGTATAAATTTGTAAAATAAATATAAAATGGGCAAAATAAAAGGAGAATAAACTGTAAATGCTGTAAACTAACATATAAAAAATATGAGAGAGAAGATATACTAATGAAAAAATTAAAGTTGGCTTCAGATGTAGCAAGGAGTGTAGAATAACTGACCCTGAAGAGAATGATATCACTAATAAAGACTGCAACCTCTAAAAATCACCAAAAACATAAAAATAACAACAATCAGAAGTTTTAGAAAATAGAAAGCAAAACAAAACTATATATATATATATATATATATATATATATATATATATATATATATGGCTTCTACTGGAAATGAATCAAAACGAGTAAGCAAGTGATGCTAAACAATCATTCTTTGAGAAAAAAAAAATGGAAGCACTTTGTGACCATAATGGTAAGTGAGATAAATCAAACATAAAAGGTTAAGTATTGAATGGTTTCTCTTATAAGAGAAACCCAAAGTATATACAATTTAATGAACAAAATAAAAGATAGGTAGTGAACATGGAGATAGACCTTTTGAAGATGGGAAGGAGGTCTGAGGATAAGCAGAGAGGAGCAAGGAGAAGGGGAAGTAGAAAGCATCAAGATGTAGCATATTTAGCAACCAACTCCCCATGATGAATGGATTTACTATCACAAATACGTACTAATAATGAAATAAATAAATATAAATAAATGCTAGAAAATATTTTCCATAATTTGAAATGGATGAAACAAAAAAGTCACTAATTTGAAGTACTTACTAAATCCCATGGTACAAAAACATAATGAAGTAGCTTACAATAAAATTGGTAGGCCAGGGATTTTAGCTCAGCAGCATAAGCATCTACCTGGCAAATGCAAGGTTGTGAGTTCAATCCCTGGTACAAAAAAAAAAAATTGGTAAAGTTTTAAATTGTTAACTTGTTTCTTTTATACTACTAGTTTTTCTTAGCTCATTGAAAATTTTGTGCTATTATCTGTTTCTTATTTGTGAGAATCATTTTGTCTGTCTTGCACTCTGAGTACTTTGATGATAAAAAAAGATAGTGTGTTAACTATTGTTATTTTCTTATAATTTTGTTATGAAATTTTGTTTTATGTTTTCAAAAAATAAAAAATTATAAGGTCTGGGGATTTAGCTTAGAGGCATAAGCACTTGCCTGGCAAGCACAAGGTCTTGAGTTCGATTCCAAAATTATAAACAATAAAGTATATATGATATATTTAAAATATTTTTTAAAAAATCTCTAAGCATTTGGGCAAATTTTTAAAAAATGTAAGACATCAATTTCCTATTCTATCTAACTCGGAGTGTCATAGTGTACTGTATTGATGAGAACTAAGTTTTGAGAGAAAAATATGCAGTCCAAGAATAGTTTAACCAAGTATAAACTGATTTATGTGCTGGAAAAACAAAGTAATTATTCTATTCAAATATGAAGGATTGATAATATAAACCACTTATAGGTATACCTTGAAATTTCTACTCAAAGATATATGTCACCATGCTAACAGATTAATAACTTTAAAATTTATTAGAATATGGGATATATGCCAGTAATGTTTAAAAATATATTTGTGTAGCATGCAAAAAAGAGCTACACTGAAAATTCAATCTCAGGCTACTTCAGGGTAAACTAATAAATAGTAACTAAGAGCAAAAAGCAGAGATGATCACATTGAAAAGATTAATAATTTAAGCTTAAATACACACTAGTAATTTAAGTAATATGATTAGTGACATGTGACAGTATAATTCTTATTTCTATAAGATATACAATTTACAGTATTCCATGAATGTATTATCAACTTTATGCAAATACATAAAATACTCATCAAATAACTGGGAGAACTTACCAGATGGAAAATAATTCTTATGTTGGATTATTATCTTATACTTTATTATGAGTTTTAAGTAAAATAAAAATTTATAGAAATATTTTCTTTAGAAAAGCTGTAAAGATAAATGACAATATTTTTGTTTGTGAAATAATAGAAGAAATTTTAAGCAAAATTCTCCCAAATTAACAAAGTAAAAATCAAATCTCACAACATTTTTCCAAAAGAAACCAACGAATCTTTTCTCTCACATTCATCAATAAGTATATACATCTCATAGTTTTCATTAATGAGATAATAAGTGATATGTCATAAGTGTTTTATCCAATGGCTATTTCTCATTTCTGCTTAAACAATTATAACAGTTTGTCAACAGTGTTATTAGAACACATGGACAATTTAACAAATACTAAATAATATAGCTTCCACTTATAAACTTTGTATTTCCCTATCACTATCATTTTTTAGAAACTTAACCAAATTTGATATTTGTAACAAACCTTTGAGATAAGAGTTTGTTTTTTTTTTATCTTTTTACAGATGAATAAATTGAAGGGAAGAAATAAGTTACATAATAAATTAACTTGTAGGGTTTGGAGAAGGGTTTGAACGCAGGCCTATGACAGCATCTGAGTGTTAGATCCATTGTACTTCTAGGTGTTGTATTTTATGTAATGCAAGGATTGGATATTTTTCCCTGGATATTTTCTTTTTTTTTTTTCAATCTGTCCCCTTGACTTACCATATCTTTTGGCTTATAGTAAGCACCAAATAAACAACTGTTGGGTGCCTGCTTCAGATGTAGCAAAGGATGTAGTATAACAGACATTGAAGAGATAACACAATATACTAGAAACTAAGTAATGAAAACCCAACAACAAAAAAAAATTATTACCCCAGGAAAGGTCTTCAACAAGGGGTTTTTGTAAAGAAATGCAGAATAAAAATAACTACAATAACACATATTTAAAAATATAATTCTGTGTCCGTAAATGAAGCACTGTTACTACAAAGGAAAAGAGCCCATTCAATAGATTTAATACTTGCAGTTATAAAATTAGGAATCAATCATATATAAGACATCAGTATTATGTTTTAAGGTAAATAAAAAGAGAGAATAGCAGAAGGAAAATAGGGTAGTCTACCTGCCTTAGAATTTTTAGACATAAAACTTTCCATTAGAGCATATATTATATTCTTTACTTTGTTTTTGCTTCTTTTTCCTTGTTAATATCCTTATTGCATGAAAAAGATCTTTTTTGCAAATCTAAAATATGGAGTGGTTCATTTAAGTAATGACTCAATGAGGTCATTTCTCCTTAGAGTCCATAAATTGAACCGCAAGTTAATAATTATCAGGTATTCAGGTTTGTCTTCATTTTTTGCTAGGTGTTTCATCCAGCTTTACTTGTCTCATATATAAGAACTAGACTGGAAAAAACTTAGACATATATCATATTTTCTTTCACTCATACAACATGGGTATTTGCAACTCTTTTCTGTTTCCAGAAGACTGAATCATTCCACTGGCTCCAACACCTGACGCGCTTCCTGGCTTTTTTGAGTTTATCAGTGAGTATTAACTTACAAGTGATAGAAGCAAATGGAGTCAGGAACCTGGGTTTTCCCATTTGGCAGCTTTTCCTACTGGTTTTTCATGTCTGATTTGTTGATTATGCTTAAAATCATGAAAGAATTTATGTGATCCTTTTAACAACCTTAGTTAAAAGCATTTTTTATTGATGTCATTTAGAAACTCACAGAGAAAGTGGACTTTCAGGAAGACTGGTTCAACCCAGATAATGAGGAAACAGCTAACAACAAATGTTAATCCAGCAAAATAAGTATGAAGAAGGCCAGAAGAAAGAACAGGGCAAATTATGGAACCTGTACATTTTGCTGGACAGAGAATTTCCTTTTGGCAATGCTGAAGGAATTGAGAAGACAGGAGAAAAAGAAAGCAGGCTGAAAAGTATGCACCACTATGTGGATAGCTACTTGTCAAAGAATTTTCCTGATATCAAAAGCTTGAAAAATTAGTGTGACTTTTATCACCTGCATCAAAAATTTGAACTCTCACTTCTGCGTATTTAACAGTTAAACACATAAACACGCTTTAAAATAAAAAAAGCAATCTGCAGGAATGTGAGCTACTTTCATCTTGATTCTAAAAGAAATTTCCTCAGCATTTTCTGGTGTGATTACTTTTCAGAGAGCCCTTGCAATAAAAAACATACACAGTTCCACCAAGATTTTTTTTTTTTTTTGTGTGGCACCGGGGATTGAACTCATGACCTTATGCTTGCTGGGCAGGCACTTAGACCACTGAGCTAGATCCCCAGCCCCTCCACCAAGATTTGTGGACCAGCCACAAAATCCCACTCAGTCCTAAGTTTCAATATTCTAGTTTTTAAAAGACTTATATGAAATGGGACTGACATTTGTTGTTGTGAATTAATTTGTGAATGTAAAAATCACAGACAAACATCAACCCACACAAAATTGATATAGACATACAACATCATCTCATTTTCCAGCAGGAAACTGTGCAACCGTGTGGCCTCATGTGAGCTAGATGTCCTTGAGGTCACATGTACTTGTCTACATTTGCATACATATTTATACATAAATTTCAATAACTGTTCACTCTTTCTTTGTCTTTTAGATTCTTACTAAGAGCTCTAAAATTATGGAGTAGTTGGGTATATATATATTGCAAATTTGCCAAACTTTATGTAAACAAAGTTTGGTTTGTATAATTTAGCTTTAAAATAAATGAGATTTTAATGTATGTGTTAAATAGTTTATTTATAACTGTGTGATGAGGGGAATTAGTCATTTTTATGCAATCGAATCATCCAACAACAAAAAGATTTGTTCAAGCTTTTTTCTGAATGCTGCTGAATTAGGACATATTCATTGTGAGACTAGGAAACTATTGGTAAAAGACAGATCCAGTCTACTTGGGTTTCCTAAGAATATCTTTCTCCATATGTACTCAACTGATTTTGTTTCCACCTGTGTGTAGACTGCTTGTAGGAAGAAAAGAAAAAGTAAATGTCAAGAAACTGACTTTAGTTCATCTAACTTGTTTCTGTAGTTCTACAGATATATTCATATATATATATCTGTACTTAGTGGCAAGAAGTCTATATGTATAAAGTTAGAAGTTCCTTATAGTAATAGAGACAAATTTCCTTTTTATATTCCTAGTACTACTAAAGAATATTACACTCTTACTTAACTAATGTTTCTAGGTCATTAAGATAAAAACTGAAAATTTGAAATTTGATACTTGAAAAAACTCTAATTTAGTCACACTACAATATTCTCCAGAATTCCAACTCTGTTTTTGCTGAAATTTTAACATTTTTACTAATTTATAATATTTTAAAACATCTCATCTTCAGTTGAAAAGGCAGAAAAGTATTTCTAAAAGGGAAATACAAAAATATACTAGAGTTCTTCTAGTATAAACTGCTACTTCACATAGATGTCAGCTATTTGTAAATTTTAGTTTTAAAGCTTTATTTAGTAATAAAAAAAAAGCTATATGCTGAAGTTTTTATAAGCTAAACTAAGAATAAATATGCATATTTCCTGAAACAAAGATAATTAAATTTAATAATTCATTCCATATATTTATAAATTTACAACTTCATTCTTTTTTTAACGTGTCATACTAATATCAACATTTATCCCAGTCATCAAAATAATTGAAGGTTTTTCCCATTCATATAACCTACGAGTGATTCATACGCAGTTTCATTATTCAGGTAAATGAATTTAAACCTATCTTACTCTGAATTAAAAAAAATAAAAAAGAATTCATTATTGCAAGCTGTGCTAGCACCTTCCTAATTGTCATTGTTTTTTAATTGATAAAAATCCAAAATTTTCCTGCTCTTACTTCACAAAAAATTCATTGAAAAACTCTTTTCACATGCTAGGTATATCTAAATTTTTTTGAAATTATTTCTTTAATCATCAATTTAAAACCAACTCTGGATAACTAAACCACTGTCAGCTAATTTTCTGAAGTACAAGCAATTTTCTGAATTGTGTATCCATAGTGAACTATGTGTGTGTTTGTATGTAGAGTAAAAATACTGAAGAAAGTGAAATATAACATTGCTCTATGGCAGAAAGTAATTAAATAACAAGTATATTCTTAAAATCTTGTTTATTTGCAAGCTTACTATCATTCAATGGCAGAAGGGAATATGGTGATATCACCTGCTTTCTTTCCTCCTTTGTTTTAGGAGCTGTTTTTTGATTCCTTGCACACTTGACATTCTATTGAGTGTCCTAAGGAGTGATTGCAAAAGACGGAGATTTATTGGCTACCTCAGCATGGTAAGGCCCAGAAAGCAAGCAATCCAAAGAGAACGTGGGATGTGCATTGGAGAGTCACTCAGTGTATTTTGCACTTTGATGTCCCAGAAACTGAGGACACAGGGTTGTGTCACTAAATTTTATTAAGGGCACTGTGCACATTTTGGAGACAAAAGCTGTCATTGCCATCCAGTGGCAAACTAAGTTATTGCATGCTCAGCGAAGCCCCATTTATATCACCTGGAAACTAAGACAAAATGGACAAGGAAGGTGTCCTGTGTCTTCAACAGAAAATGAAATACAACTATTGCCTATTTTACCCTCTGTGTGAACAATTCAAAATACATAATAATAAAATGGACATAGTTTTCTGAGTATTTTTCATTTTGAGCTTCTGTTTTCCTATTTTCTCTCTAAATTTGTAGAATGAAAAATTTCACAACAAGTACATGTTCACTGATATATATATATATATATATATATATATATATAATTTTTTTGTCTTTTTGAGACAGGATGTCACTATGCAGTTCAGGCTGGTCTTGAGCTCACTTTGTAGCCCAGTCTGGTCTTGAACTTGCAACAATCCTCCTGCCTCAGCCTCTCGAGTGCTGGGATTACAGGTGTACGTCACCATGCTCAGCTCCATTCGTATTTCTGAACAAAGATTTAAGGAATTTAAATGGACCTTGGGCCCAAAATAACCTTTCCATAACATCCTGAAATTTCTACTGATTAAGAACTCAGTGTTTTGGCCCATTCTTTCGATAATATAGAGATGTATCTATTTATTCAAACCAAGGATGGGATCATATTGATGTAAGCTCTACAAATAAGTGGGGATTGCTGTGCACATGGATATGTTTAATAAACCTATAAAGAGGTGAAAAAAATCAGACATTGAGGAAGATGTGTGTTCATTTCAATTTTGTGATAAAGGATTCATCTTTATGTTTTGTATAACTTTGCAAACTTTAGAATTTATTCCACATTTGTACCATCTTTTGGATAAATTTTAATGAAACTCCCACATACATAATTTAGTTTTGATTTTATTGGCTTATATAGCCTTGTGTTTTGGTAATTTGCATACAAAGTAGTGTTTAAGTTTTTCCTGAAAACCCACATATTCCTATATCTGCAAAGAGCTACATTGTCTAAATACTGTGTATTGATTAATCTGTATTCTAATATTCTCCTACAGATCAATCCGAACACATAGTACAAGCTCAAGGGTTCTCTCCCTTGGTGTGCCAATCACATAAGGTTGATTCCTGCTTTTGGCCTTAAAAATACTTCAGATTTTTTTCTATGCATTGATCTTTCAATGCTGCATTTCCATTTGTTTTTCATTTGTAGGAGATGACTATAAAGAGAATTGAGATCTTACGAAAAAGACTGTACTTTGCATATTTGAAATTATTTTACCTCAGAGAATGGGACTGTTATGTGGAACACATATTTTAACTTTCTATTTGAATATAGTTTTATAGTACACTAAAAGTAATACGCAAAGCTAAAATGAAAATTGAGTTAATATGAGGTTTGTTTCCTCCCTGTTCCTGCTAATCAGTCTATAGGGGTCCTTTGACAAATGCATAATTGTTCATTTACTTTGGATTCTGTGGTCTATGGCATTTTCAACAAACCATGATCTGCAAACAAGCTTCAAAAAAATGGTATAAAAGAATGTATATATTAACACCTTGACTCACAGCAACCCCTTTATTTTGAAAGAATTCTTATTAAGTAGAATCAAGTAACATATATAACTGAATGGGACACCTTCATGTATATTCATCAATTAAAACAGTTTGAACACTTTCCTTTAAAAAGTTGGCATTTAGTACCTCTCTATATTTTGTTATATACTTGTTTGATGTGTAAGCAAAATGCTTTCTTCAAGAAAAGTTGGAATTCATCCAAACTGCAACCACAACAAAAATCTGCATACGGTTAAGTATTCTTAGAAGTGTTATCCAATGCCTACTTTTCTCTTGTTTGGACTACATGTGTTTATCTCTTGCTCTTCAGGCCTTGAGCCTGCATACTGAGCTGTCTTTGTGCAGCAATCTATTTAGTCAATTTAACTAACTAATCATTTCACTGTTAATCTTATTAAATATGCATGTACACTATTCATAATTCTGCTCTGATCTTCATTGCTGTTTTTGAAATATTTGAATTTATAAAGTAAAGATTGGTGTCATTGTTCCAGATCCATTGTCATATGATCAGTGTAATGGCTTTGTCACTGGCAAATGCAAGAGACACAAAGTGACAATGGGAAATAAGAAAGGACAGGAAGAGTTAATAGGACAGAGCATAGCAGTAGGTTGCAATTGCCCTTTGCCACATATTATTTTCATATATGTATGGTATTTACTACTAATCGATAGGCAGAAACTTTCAGTGTAATAGACTTATGTTCTAAGAGTTTAAACTGTTTTCACACTTTTTTATTGAAAATGTCCTCAGTCTTTGTACTTCAGTAGTGGGAGAAAAAAAAAAGCTAGGATTCTGTTTTTTTAAAACACAATGTATTAAATCTATTTTTCTCCACTTTGCAAATATATTTTAAGAAGTCACTGATTGAAAATAATAGAGCTATGTGTAAAAATAGGTCATCTTACTAATAATACTTTGAAACTAATGAAATTTAATAATTGGTGGTAGACATCTCTTTTATGATTCTCACTGAGTTTCCACATGAAACAACTTCCAAGAATCCATCCCCAGATTTTTTTAGACTTAATAAATTCATTACTTACCAGCTTTTAAAAAGTTACACAATTGGCATAATTTTCCTTTTTTGTGGTCCTACAGTATACTTAATACTAAATTTGCATGTCTGAAGGTGGGATTTCAAGTTGTACCGAGATGAGAAATAGATTTCTCAAAATTGTCTACTTAATCTGACTTTTAATTTCCTGAAGATTTTTTCTGTCTTAAATTATTGTAAGTTTAAGTCTATTTAAAACCTTTTGAACCAGATTTTAAGACACTTCCCATTAGGCTAAAATTTAGATATAGCTTCCAGGTGTGGTGGTGCTCACCTGTAATTCCAGCAATCCCAGCACTCAGGAAACTGAGCAAGAGGGTCACTGAGATTTTGAGGCCAGCCTAGGCTATACGGTGAGTTTAAGGTCACGTAGGGAGACACTGTCTGAAGGAAGGAAGGAAGGAAGGAAGGAAGGAAGGAAGGAAGGAAGGAAGGAAGGAAGGAGAGAAAGAAAGAAAGAAAGAAAGAAAGAAAGAAAGAAAGAAAGAAAGAAAGAGAGAGAGAGAGAAGGGAATGGGAAAAAATGAACCAATATATATTATGTGCAGGTACAAATTCCCCATGATGAATGGGATCATTATGTATATCAAAGGTGTACCAATAAAATTATTTTTTTTATTTTTCCAGTCATATTTTATTGATACAATTTAGATACTCATAATGCACCTATTCATCATAGAGAACTTACACCTGCACGTGATATAACCTGTTTCTTTTTCTCATTCTACTACCCTCCTTTCAATGCCTCTTTTCCTCCCCATTTACAAAGGTTTTTTTTCTATATTGTCCTTCTTTTCTCATTTTTTAAATTTTCCCTTCTTTCCCTTCCCCCTTTCCCCTCTCTTATTCACTCCCCATTTGAATATTGTGTTCCTATTTCACAATGTCTATTATACATTTTGGTCCTTATTTACACTTTGGTTTTTCACACCACAGAAACAATGCAGTATTTACACGTGTGTCTGATTTATTTCATTTAAGAGTATCATCCCCAGATCTTACCCATTGTGTACCCACATCTCATATCAAGTTCAAGGACAAAAATGAAATATGTGCAACAGAAATACCTTGAAGACCTAGTTCACCAATGACTAAAGGAGAAGATTCAGAATATAATGTCACATGTATTAAAAATTTATAGTTAGGCAATATATATGATATTTAAGAATGTAGAAAAAAATGCATAATTGAAAAATAGAATTATGACTATTCTTACATTCTTCTCCCTTGACTCTGTGTTCTACTAGCGTCTATTGCTGGAATCCATTGAATAAACACCTTGGCTAGCTATGTACATTTCTGATGAAAGCTAGTGAAGATCTTCCTGAAATAGGATAGTGGTTTCTAACAGCAAGCTTAATAAAAATAAGAAATGTAAAGAAAATTGTTCAAAACTTTAAAGAACGATTGAGCCAAAATGTAAGAAAATTAGAAAGAAAATAAATGTGATCCAGTATGAAAACAGGCAGCATTGAAAGTGAAATATTTTGTCATTCTTTACTTTTTAGCAGTTATTGCAACACAGTTAAAAAATTTTCCAAAATCACATTAATGATAGTGTTTGAAAGGTATAAAATTTAATTGAAAAAAAAAGTTTAACTGTGACAAAAAATAAAAATGTTGCTGGAAAAAGCAAAGCGAATTATTTATAGTTTAAAATTTTAGAATAATCGTTTTTTAAAACTCATTATAAAGCATAAATAGTAATATTGTTAATTTTTTGAATGCTAAGAATGATGGTAACTGTGAAAAGATGAAATACTTTTCCTGAAAATACATCTGGCATCCAAAATCTGACATCCCTGTCCCTGTTCTCATGGGTCAAATGCTATTTTGAAAAAAAAATTCATGTCAAAAAATTTCTCAGAGCTACATTCCACTTAACAGCACAGTTAAGCAAAATTCTGTCTTATATTTAACTTGATTTTCAAGCTATAATTTTGAAGATTCTATCTGAGTATAAGATACAGAGCAGCTAATAATCCCATCACAACCAATATGTCTCTATTAGTCATCCAGAAAAACAGTGTAATATCTTATCAAAATGAAACATTTCTCTCATATGTAATGTGAATATCCCTTCCTAAAGTGCACAGTACCAAGCGTAGGAGAAAAAACAGATTTTTTGGAAGAACTCTAAAGGCTTGCTTTTTATCTGATGTTGATAAAGAATAAACACATCAAAGTGTTAACGCTAACTGGATTTTTTAAAACACCCACATGAATTTTATTCCCATGAATTCTCCATACTTTCAAATATGCAAAGGTTAACACATAAACAGTTAACTGTTGTTTTGTTTGATTTGGATAACATTTATTCCAGTCAAATCCTCAAGATAGCTGAACTTTAGCATTAGTACTAGGTCTCAAAAAATGATGCAGGAGGATGTCATAAACGATTTCATTTCATACACACACAAAAAAATAAATAAATAAAAATAAAAATAAATCATGAAAATTTTTTGACCATCTTAATGCGACTGATTTCCTTAATTGTTTCAGATATGGTGCAGTCTGGAAACAATTACTGAATTGCTTTAGCAAATTCCATAAAGAATATAAATTTATTAATTATAACGAGGAATTGGAGTCATAATTATGGATACTAAGACTATAACACTAAAGAACATCAAGTAGAAAATTCCATCCCTTAAACTGCAGTACAAATCCGGGAAAAGAACCTGACCCCCCAGATCTCACTGGAGAGGGCAGGGCAATGACCCAACAGATGGCGTTCAGCAAGGGGCCACACTAGCTGGGGCCTCGGGGTATCTGCTTATTCAGGAGCTCATGGAGCGATGCCCTCACACAACTCAGTGAGAATGTTAGAAGCAGTTGCCCACTGGCAGGCCTCCATTTGCGTTTCTGAGAAGAGTGCTCTCAAGTGAATGGAGTGCATAACTGACTGCCACAGGGTACTGCAACCCACTGAGTCAGCGTAGGTTAGTAACCTTAGTTGTCCAGGTTGCTGCCATGATCTTAGCCAGAAAACCTACGCGGAATACTAGGTGGCATGGGAGATACGATGGGAACTGCGAACAGGGTAAGAAGGTACCCTTTTTATCAGTCAGTAGATTGGTTCCTCTGCTAATCTTAGCCAATTTGTTTTTAAATGGCATCAGTGGATTTTGTTTTTAGAACCTGTTGTGTTAGCACCACCACACTAGAAATCTCATTGTGTTCCTTCCCAAATTTGGAACTTTTTCTCATTATTTGAACGTGTAGAGCAGAGTTAAATATCCATTTACCTTTTCCTTTGTAATAAAAATGGTTCCCAGGCACAAAGGTACCCAGTGAATCACAACATTTCCCAGATCTTCTTGCAGCTAGATGGGGCCATGTGGCTCACTGCTGGGTGAAAGGATTTATTTACAAGGAAGAGGACTGTTCAACTTCCAAGTCAGGGCCTTGAAGGAGAGCAAATGTCTTTTACTTCTCTTTTCTTCATCTTGGTGGCTAGAAGGCAGACTTGATAATGAAGCACATGCACCAAATAAATTAAAATAACACCACAGAGATACAGGAAGAAAAAACAAACCTGGCATCTCAAGAATCTTAGAGAAACAGAGTTACATTATTACATCAAATTTACATGTTAGAGAAAATGAAAGAAAATCTTATTTTATTCAAATTATTATTATTTGGGACCTTTGCCATCATATTATTTAGTTTCTCATGTCTCATCATCAAAATGTTGTCAGCTAGAAAGTTAACAAGTTTGTTAAAAGGAAAGAAGCGCAGTTTTTGTTAATCAAAAACTTTCCTCTATAATACCACTAGACAAATGCAAAAACTACAGAGACTTGAAACAGAAGTGGGTAACCAGTTCCTTTGGTAATTTAGATCTTGTTAATGTTAAAAATTATAAGATGATTTTCTGAAAAAATAACTCTTGGTGCGTTTACTTTTTAATCAATTAATTATTAGTTAATTTAGAGACAAGATTTTGCTCACTATGCAGTAAAGGCTGCCTTGAACTCACTGCGTAATCCAGGCTGGCCTCAAACTTTCTACCATCCTCCCGCCTCATTTTCCTGCCTCAGTCTCCTGACTGCCGGGATTCCAGATGGTTACCACTGTGCTCAACTCTGTGATTTTATTCTAACAATGATATCTAGATAAAACATGCTTATCACAGTATTTCATTCCAATGTCATTTTTGAAGACCACCTCTTTCACGCTAATGTTCGTTCTCTAAAGACACATGGTTTTAAAGCATTACTGGCTAAGTTTAGGCTACATGGGCACCAGTATCTGTTCCTATCTTGAAATTCTTCATTTTATATAGGCAAATGCATATGTTATTTGTACTGTGTGCCTGTGGAGTTTCACGAATGAATGAAGAATTTAGCACCCCAACTGCTGGGCTGAGGGGTGCTCAGCTATCAGTCCTGCCTGGGGCTGGCTTCACTGGGAAACCCCCTGCTCCAGTACATAGCACTCCTTCACGGGGACACAGACCTCAGTGACAGGTTGGTGAGGATACAAAGACCCAGGCTCTTGAGCCCATGGGCAGCCACTTTAAAGTCAGCCCCCTTAGAAGTTCCCTGGCAGCTGAGGCCTTTGCAGTGACTACGTCACATCCAATTTCCTTCTCAAATTTTGCTTCTTCCCCTTCTGCTCACGTTATTCTCGAGAACTCCCTAATGAACCTTCTGTTTGTTAATTTTCATCTCATAGTTTATTTTCTCGAGAACCTGATAGTTGAGAAACCCAAAATATAAAGAGCAAAATAAAAGATAAGTAATATGAAATAGGGAGATTTGTTTTGCAAAAGGAAAAGGGACCAAGAGATGGAGGGAGGGAGAGCAGAGGGTGGGAAAAGGGATGAAAAAGAATTAAATTATGTTACATACCTGTACCAACTCGCCACAAGGAATGCAACCAATAAATACAAAAATTTAATTAAAATCCTCAAAAAACAATGATTGAACCAGGTTCCAAATCCCAGAAACAACCGAAGTCAACAAAAAATAATAAAAGTATTTTCCAATTAATACATTTTAATTTCTTCTTTAATCTGATAATTGTACTTGAATACTCTTTTATTTCAAGATTAAACTGAATATCAAATGAAACATAGGATCAATTTAACAGAATGTTCACTACTCAAAACTCAAAAATTTATAGAGGGATTCCTCTCGCTTCATTGCACTGTACTGAAATTAAAAAAAGAAAATGAAGAAAAAAATGCATAGCTATGGAAGGGCACAACAATTTAGCAACTATCTCTATGTATGGAGATATAATATGATATTTATATTTTTAAAATATGATAATTAGATTCCATAAGTTATAATGCTTTTATTAGTTAATTATTTTCTTTATTTATTTTGGTATTGGAAATTGAACTCAGATCTTCTAACTAGCTACATTCTCAGCCTTGAAAAATTTTCTTTCATTTTGAGACAGATTCTCCTAAGTTTCTAAGTTGTTCTGGCTGGCCTTGAACTCATGATCCTCCTACCTCAGCTCTTCAGAGTGCTGGGATTGCAGTTGTGTCTCCCCAAGTCCGATGATTGTTCAATTTTAAGTTTTGTATTAAAGAATGATGTCATAGATTGGGAAAGTCATGGTTTTGATAATGGAATGTTTGGTCCAAATCATAATATCTCCATCAGTGAGAAAGAAATCAACTAACATTTTAGAAGCTTATTTATTTATTTTAAAAGTGATGTAATTTGTAAACAACTATTTCTAAAGTTAAATAATGGGTTCTTTTGCATAAAAATCTACCAAATTAAACATATTTCTTTTATTACTCAAGCACAAATTTTTTACTAAAGCTTGCAGGTGAAAATTAATAGTTTTAAGAGCTAAAATAAAATTACTCTATTTTTTTCTTATGTAATGCAGAATTATATTATTTCAGGATAATGGTCCATGACACTTGCTAATTGAAATTGTGTTTCATAAATTATTTTTAGAGACACAGGTACAATATACTAATTAAAACTTGCTAATTAAGTATAACAAGGAAAAGTAAAAATTAAGATGATTATATTATCAAAGATATAAATGTAAATTCACATTATGAAATTCAAGAATTCAAAATAGAGTCACATCAATTAACACAATGCTACAGATACAAAGATCTTTTTTCCTTAGGAAACTCAATTGTTTGAAACAAGCCAAAATCACATTAAAATAATTTTTAGTGACATAAAACAAAACATTTATTTTTATGCACTTTGAGAGCCCCTTAGATGATGTTTCCATTTCTTTACCTCTTGTTATCTTTATAATGCATCTTACTGTTTAATTTTATTAGTATACATTTTCAGTACATAGAGTTTTCATTCCTCTTATGGAGTGGGTACCTGTACTTGACATATTCTTTTATTCCCCTTCCCATATCCAACCCTCTCCCTCCCTCAGGCTCCAGATCCCCTTTCCCCCTTTTCATTATTACTGTTATTTGTTTCTTAGTTCATGTTTGCAACATATAATGATTATACTCATTATGAATATTTGGTGCACAGGCATGATACAGCTTAAAACTTTTTACATCCACTTCCTCTCCCGCTTTCTTTTCACCCTTAGTCTCTTGGACTGCATCTCCATTTGCAAAAGATCTATCTACATAATTCCTTTTATCAATCTTTATTTTGTTTTTTACTTGTATTTTGTATTACTTGTATTTTGCATTACTAAAATGAGAGAAATCATATGGTATTAAATTTATGTGTCTGATTTTTTTACTTAGCACTATGTTGTCAAGATGTATTAATTTTTCCACAAGTATCTCAAATTTATCCTTTTTCAAAGTAGAGTAGTATTTCATTATGTATAGATACCCCATTTCATCCATTTGTCTGTTGACAGTTATATAGGCTGCTTTTAGGATTTAGCTATTATAAATTGTGCAGCTATAAATATTGGTATGAATGTATTACTGTAATATGATAGATTAACTCCTTTGAAAAGATACATGGAAGGAGAATAGCTATTTCAAGTGGAATTTCTGTTTTCAAAAAATATCTCTATATTGAAATTCATAATGAAATGTACTCATTTACATGCCCACCAACAATGTAGGATTCTTTTCTCACCACAGATATACTACATTTGTTATTATTTAATTTGTTGAAGAATGTCTTGGTTTTTTTCTCCTTGCTGGGACAAAATACCTGACACCCAAAGTGAAGGAAGGAGAGGTTTATTTCTTACAGTTATGTAGGTTTTACTTCATACTCAGCTGGCGTCAAGGCAGGGTGATGTGGCTGAGGGACAGCCATTCATGGCAGCTGCAAGAGGCAAGAGCAAACAGGGCAAAAAGTGGAAAAAGCACACCTCCTTACCAACTTTACATTATATGCGGGCACCACCCATGGGCGGGTGCAGCACTCACACTGCCAGTCCCAGCGCTAGACAACAAACCAATCACAAATGCTAGATTCCACTTTCATGACTACATGAGGCTTGAGGGGCCACCTAGACACAAACCATAACAAAGAATGATATTCTTTCTGGAATAAGATGAAATCTTAGTGTTGTTTTGAAGTAGTGTTTCTCTAGAGGCAGCATTGTTGAGCATTGCTTCATCTGTTTTTTGGCCAGTTGTACTTCTGTGAAGTGTCTACTCATTCCTCTTGCCCATTTTGATTTTTTTAAATTAGAGGTGACTTTTTTTTTAGTTTTTTTTTTATATATATTCTAAATATTAGCCTTCTGTCTGAGGAATACCTGGCAGAAATTTTTTTGCCCATTCTATAAGCTGTCTCTGAATTCTGTGGATTGTTTTCTTTGCTCTGCAAAGATTTTTAAGTTAAAACAAACATGGTCAGTCAGGTCTGGGTTTGAATTAAGTGCTGCTTTCAAATGCGTGACTATGAAAAGTCACCTGAAAATTTTGTATTATATGACTTATCTCATAAACATGTGAACATTAACAGAAATATATTAACCTCAACACAATGCCTAAAAGTAGTAAGCACATAATAAATGGTAGTTTTAGTGTTGTCATGATTGCATTTTCCTTTTATTAAAAGTATCCTTCATTTTTTGATCATAATTATTTTTTTTCCTAATGTAAATTCAGCTTTTCTGAAAATCAAACTCCAAATTAGCAGGATCATAACAACGAGATCAGATTGTATTTTTTTGTGAGTCACATACACACCATAATCAGTCTTCCAAATAAAATGTGAGTTTGATATTCACTGTATCAAATTTTAAAATTTCGAGGCTGAATAAAAGATCATTCAGTTGTTGAGAGCAGTGACACTCTTATCAAGCTCAGATGGATTATCTCTTGCCTTGCAAGACCTTAGTCAGTAAAATGTCTTGAAGAATTATGTAAGAACAGAGAAAATTTAATATACATTGTTACAAACAATAACAGGACAAGAAAAACGCCCTCAGCATAATTTGTAGCTTAAGTGTAAAGTGTATTCACACACTTTTATTCTGCAAAAGAAAGTAATTTAAATATTTATCAAATGTGATTTACATGAAAATGCCATCCTACTTTTTCATTTATGGAGCTGTTCTTGCATCCTTGAGTTGCCTTCTTTAAATATACATTTGGAAACAAATTATATTATGATCCAAAATACAAAAAGTAAATACAACGTGGAATGGGGGAGCTTGGAGGAATAAAAGTGGCTGCAGGCACAGTGAAAAAGAAACTAGCTTGTTGAATTTTCACACACTGAACTACTGAGCAGGCTTATTTAAATCTATTTTCCTTTATGAATTATACATGGCTATCATCACTGAGGTACACATCTAGGGCAAAAAAAATTTTTTAGAGACAACTTACTGATAAAGTGTCAAATGGGAAAAATCTATTCATTTCCTCAAATCTCTGTCTGATTTTTGATTAATATTTTAAATGATCTTTGATTTTCCCTTGACTTTTCAAAAAGAAATATGATAATACTTGATCTCGTTTTTCACTTTCAGAGCATAACCAGCCAATCTGCATATGGAATTGTGAAACCAATAATTCCGTAGAGTCTGAGGATCTTGCGTCCCAGGACCTGCCAATTTCTCTCCCTTGCCTGGGCCACCAGGTAAGATTCTGCAGGTGTTTGCCTGCAGGAGAATCCTGCTAATTAGGGAACTAACTAGGCAGTGGAAACCAATCTGCAGGTATTTTCAGGTAAATTTGTTGAAATGGCAAGTCTGTGGCATGATTTACACTGCTTGAATATCTAGAAAGTTTTCATCTCTTGATCATACTCATAAACTGCCCAATTTCTTTTAGAAAGGGATGTGGAGATAGTAGTTACCTATGAATGACTCTAAGTGAAAAGGCTAACAATAGCAATATCAAAAATGAGCTTTTTTTAATTAAGGTAATGAAGAAAAATAAGAAACCTAAGTTCATATTCATTCACTATGTGTTTGTTACCCTTGATACTAGTGGAGAAACCAGTATTTTTCCAGAAACGAGCAATGGAAGACAATCTTCACCTATTGCCCTAAAGTGGCTGTGTCATCTAATGGCACAAATTCCTAACAGAGCAGCAGCCTCATCCATCATCTAAATTATTTGTTTAGAAAGCACACCAAATATTTTCTGTACTAGGTTAAAGAGACATAGTTTCTGTCCTAAACGGCTTTATCATCTGGTACAGGCTCTCTTCTTTGGAAACAGGAGGTTTTGTTTTCTTGCTTTGTCTAATGAATTGTATATAGGCAGCATTTTCATCAGCCAGAAAACAGGTTATAAGCCCTAGCTCTAAAGCAAAGGCATTTACAAAACCACAGTATTATTTTGAGACAGCAGTGTTATCGAAACACATATCTGCCATTGCTTCCTACTCTGCATAGGTAATTTTCCTAGAAGAGAAAAATGAATGACAGAAATTTGGAATTTGAAATTCATGGAAAAAAGCATGAAATAAGATTAGAATTTATGATTAAATGTGCCATATTGTAGAAAATTAGAAATGTGAGTTAGAAAAAGCTTTAGGGAGAAATACTAATTAGGTTTAAGACAATTTGCATCTCTCTCTCTCTCTCCATCCCCCTTTTCAGGTGTATTAATTTTTTTCATATTACTGGAAATTGAACTCAGGATCTTCACACTAAACTATATTCCCAGCCATTTTTAAAATTTTTTTATTTTGAAACAGGGTCTCATGAAATTGCTCCAGCTACGCTTAAACTTCCAATCCTACCTCAGCCTTCCAAATTATTGCAGTTACAGGTGTGTGCCACTCAAATGTATTCTATTTATTTTTATTTTAAAAGGAAAAAAGTAAGGAATAACAATAAGACAAAGTTTCAAAACAGGCTAATAGGAGAGTAACAACAATCAACACATTGCGTATTATATTCACAGTAGCTGTTCAGAGTAGAAGATATAGGCATGGGACATTGTCCAGAAAATTACTAGCACTAAAGTTTTCCCTGAATGGACCAAGAGAAACCAGCAGTATAACTATGTTAATTGTCTTGTGTATGTATACATTCTTTCCTTTTCCCTTCTTTCCTTTCCCCTTTCTTCCTTCACAATTTTTCTTTTCTTTTAAATAGTTTCTTCCCTGTTCATAATACCTATTGTACATTTTGGATCTTGTTTACTCTTTCAGATTCTCACACTAGTGAAACAATATGATATTCACACATGTAAGTCTGATTTATTTCACTTGTGAGTATGATCTTGAGTAGCATCCATTTACTTACAAAAGTCTCAAGTTCATCTTTCTTTATGGCTGAGTAGTATTCCATTATATTAAAAAAGACACATATCTTTTCATCCTGCCTTAGTTGATGGGCATTTGGGTTATTTCCAAGATTTAGCTATTACAAATTATGCTGCTGTGAATATTGCACACATATCACTGTGGTATGATGTTTTTAATTCTGGGAAGATACCAAGAAGGGGGAATAGCTCAGTCAAATATGACCTCCAGTACTAGTTTTTGAAGAAATCTTCATGCTAATTTCCACAGTGGTTGCACCAGTCCAAACTCCCACCAACAAAGGAGAAGAGTTACTTTTTTTCCACGGCCCCACCAGTACTTGTTACCTGTTGGTTTTTTGATGATAGCCATTCTTTCCAGGGTGAGATGGAATCTCAGTGTTGTTTTAATTAGCTTCTTTAATTGAATGACCAATGACGCAGAACATTTTTTCATGTATGTATTTGCCATTCATATTTCTTCATCTGAGAAGTGTGTGTTCATCTCAGATGTTCATTTTTGGACTGGGTCTTTGAGTTTGGGGGGGGTCTAATTTTTTTCAGTTCTTTATATGTCCTAGATATAAGTCCTTTGTCTGAGAGACAACTGGCTATAATTTTTTTCCCACTCTGTGACTTGTCTTTTCACTTTGTTAGTGAT
>RJWT010009635.1:0-24963 GCA_004365215.1 Cuniculus paca | reverse complement strand
ATCTGCAAAGTATGCAGCCATAAATATTGCTTCCTTTTATACTTAAAGTCATCACCAAAGTTAGGTAAATAGTGAAGTAGGAGCTCTAAAATAATCTATTTCAAGAACATCACAACTTGTAAAAACAGGATTAACTAAACTCTGGCCTTATAAGAAAATAATCATAATTTCCATTCGCATATCAGTTGTACTTTTAAATATTTTTACTTACACATTATCAGGTTATTTTAATATAAATCTGTGCTGTAGTCATTGCTGCTGTTAATATCCTGATTTTAATTTTGCAAAGTCAAAGACAAAAGGACATTTAACCCTAAATATGAAGAGTTTTAGAAATCAGAATCAAATCCAAGATTTTACAAGGGCATCTAGTCCCTATTGCAAAAAAAAAAAAATTTGCCATAAATAAAAATTTACCATAAGGGGAAATAAAATTTATCTACAAAATTTAGCACGAGGGGAAATAAATAAAATAAAATTTACCACTAGGGGAAAAGTCAAAAGTAAACATAAAGGATTAAATGTTAATTAGCTAAGTACTTTGCTAGTTAGCACTCTTCCAATCTTGCATCATAAGAGGCATTTAATTTTTTTTGAAACACAGAGGAAGCAGGTCAAACTTTCAATGTGAACCTGAGCGGTGATAGTCCTAGGATGTCCAGAATAAATCAACAGCATGCGACAGTGTGGTAACAAGCTGTGAGGTGGGTTAGGTCGTCAAGTGTAGTAAACACATTTTTAGTTTATGAGGTAATTGTTATGAGGTAACCCCACAGAAAGTTCTTAATAATCTGAGAAAATTGGCATTGCACAGTGATTAAAAAAATACAGCTAATGTTTAAGTTTTAAAAATTTACAGGAAAAGGCATATTGCCATGAATCCCCCTTGAAATCCTTCCTCTCACTTCAAACACTTATCCCATCATTTTTGTCACTTTCTGCAGCAGTTCTGGAATTCCTCTTTTGTGAGTGTCTTTAGTTGCATGGTCATGGCTGCCTTGATGTCTTGAATCGATTTGAAATGTTGATCTTGACTTTGGGGAAAAGGTGATGCCACAATGCCAGATCCAGTGAGTAAGATGGATTAGGACTCAGAGTCATGTTTGGATCCTACAGAAATTGCTCTAGCAATGATGTGAGGCCATGACACTAAGCACTGTCATGAGAGAGGTTGAAACTGTTTGCCTATTTCGTAGGTCATTTTCTAAGGACATCATATCTTTAATACTCTAACAATCCTTTATTGTCTTCAGAGTTTACTGTGATGTTCCCGGATACAAACTCAGCTTTAACAACTCTCTTAAGGTCAAAAAATAGAATCAACATCACCTTGATGTTGCATCTGGATTGACAAGGTTTTCACAGGTGTCCTGGTTGATCGTCGCTGGGAACTCTGAACTTTGGTCCGAGGATCATAACCACAAAAGCGAGTTCCACCTCCCATCATGATCTTTCTTAAAAAGCTGGGCTCTGAAGCAGCAGGATCGAGCCACACTAGTGAAACGGACAAATGTTGTTGCTTTTGTTCCTCAGTCAAAACACAGGGGACAAATTGCCCACACATTTGCCTCATGTCCTCATCTGCTGTTAGCACGTGTCAAAGGGAGCCTTAGTTAGAACCTGTCACGTGCCAGCCTTAGTTAGAACCTGTCACATGCCGTTTCTCAGGGTGGACACCCCACCATCCATGTGGAAGATCACTTTTCCCGTTGGATGACACTGGACAGCAGCCTTTGTCTGAGCGTTTGATCACAACCCTGACCCACCTTGTTTCCTTACCCTTTTTACAAGTTTTCCCAAGAATTGATTGTGAGAATACTCTGCTATGAGATTTAGTCTATAAGAGTATAAATAACCCATCAGATTTGGTTATGCTATTTTTTAAAAATGTGTCACTAGAGAAGTCTACTAACAGAAACAAAGTAATAATTCATCAAAACATTAAGTAGAGTTAGTTCAGGATTGATATTTTGGTCAATAACTTACAATGTCTGTGTTTTACATACCTTTACAGAACATTTTAAAAAAATCTTTAGCAAGTAAACATTACACAATCCAATTGAAAATTCCAGTGGGTATATTTTTACAAGTGTTTTCAATTTGCAGTGCATACACACAATGTCTAAAGGTTTATTACATAAATCTATATTCTGATTTAAAACATCCATTTGCTTAAGAAATAATTATCTTTCAGATTTACAATCATTGTAAAGACAGATTTCAGCTGAAAGCAAATGTTTATAATTTGCATTAGCAGGATAAGTGCAGTTGTGTGTATTGATGTCAGTATTAGCACAATACCTTTGAAGAATCATGATCACTATTTATAAGGGTTACTATTTATTTCCTGACTATATGTATCACCCCCACATACATATGCACATGTGTGCATGGGTAGGCATATATGCCAGCCTTATAGCTAGACTAGAAAGCAGGTTTTATTACCCCATCTTACAGCTTATGGATACTACAAATCAGAGTTTAAGTGATCTGATGGGTTCTCAAGGAAAGAAACAAGATTAATCCCAGTTCTGTCTGATTTTTACACCCAGTCTTTTCTACTCTGTCAAATTTAGCTCTACACATGTGTGTAAGTCTTTCTAAAAGCAGTTGTACCTTCACAAGAACACCTTGTAACACAGGTGCTAATCACAGATGTCTATATTATGGCCATTATTCGGCATTTTTTCTGTAACTAATTATATGAGATAAATTTTCATAATAAAATTGTGCATAAATATTGAGTTTTCTAGAACTAAATCTTTGTGAGAAAGTAATTTCTACATTGGTTGGGTTTGGGCTGTAATTTGCTAGAGGAAATAAGGATGGTGCTGCCAGCTACAGCGAGTCATTGCCTATTGGAAGAAGACAAAATATTGTGGGAAGATTTATTTTTTGTAAATCTGAGAGATACAAATGGCTCCGGGATACAGAAATTGTGGAGTACCCGAAAGAGGAAAATATTTATTGATTGTTAGTGGTACGCATCCAAGGGCAATTTCAGTCATTTACATCTCAAAGCAACCATTAAGGTTAATTAATATAGTATCCTTTTTACAGAGGACTGTAGTGTATTTTTCACAATTGAGTGGATGATCTGCCTATAGATCTGGTGGCACAAAGTGACTGAGAAGCTCGAGGACAGGTAAAGGGTGGTAGACCTCAGGCTTTGATCACATGCAGCCATAGTGTATTCCTCTCTGAGAATTTACTAGCCAGAGACTGAAATTCTTGTGATGTAGGATGATGATGTGGTAAGAGCAGAAGCAATAGCTATGGAACTATACTAAAGGAAAAAGTCACGTGCGTGTGTGCTGCCACTACTACACACTGCAGTGTACCGGTGGTTTGGACAAATTATGTTCTATGCCCAGCTTAGCACGCACTCTTCTGAGTCTCCGGTGAATCCAGGTAGCTTTCCAGGAAGTCGGCATCACCTGAACTTGAAAACAGGTCAGGACTGACTGTGAACGCACTTTGCACACTCTAAAGATGCAGATGCTAGACATTTTTATTTTAGATGACTGTGCCAGACTTGGGACAGGGCTCGTTAGTTTGGCCACACCACTGTTTTTCTAATTGGCCTGCTGACTTTCATTTCACATGTGAGTGCTGTCCAGTTATGTAGATGATAATAAGGAAAAGAAAGTTTGATATTATCTAAGTTAACTTTGGAGCAATGTGGCGAAAATGCACACACTGGCTAAAAATAAGACTGCAAACATACAGTTTGCAAGCTAAATTTTGGGTTGTTTAGTCAGCCTTTCATTTGGTTTCTGCAATTACTCCAATTTATTTAGTTCAGGTTCATTGGCCCTTATTGCGAAGGAGAATTTCTGGGTAAGTATTGAATATATTTGAAACTAGGGTCTCTACTTCTCTGAACTATTCTTGTTTATGGCTTGTGGACATGGATTCCTTTACTAGGGTAACACAATTTTTCATAATTTCCTTATGTTCCATCTTGTTCCAGACAGTGTGTAAATAGACTCCCAAAATATCAATGGAGAGGGAAAGAAATATGAAGTGACCATGGCCAGTATTTCTCATAGCTTTGAAAATCTGTGGCCTAATATTTTCCAGTTCATCCGTGTTGTATCCTATACATTTTGGTATACTGTCTTTCCCTTTCCATTTGCTTCAAGGTTTTCATTTCCCTTTTGATTTCTTTGATGGCCCATTTTTAGTTCAATAGCATGATATTTGGTCTCTGTGAAACCATATCATTTCTGAAGATTCTTTTTGCTGTTCGTTTGAAAGAAACTGCCTGCAAAAATGGTTATTGTGTTTGCCACTTCTCTTTGACTCAACCTCGATGGACAATAACCTTGCAAGGTGACTAAGATATCATGAAATAAAGTTTTTTAGAAAGTCATTTGTTTAAAATGCTGACTACTGGACCGTGGGCCAAGAGCCATCAACACAGGTACCTGCAGAACAAATGTGCTTTTGGAATCAGCAGCCAATGAGTGCCAAGTACACAGGGTCCTCTGTGGCATCTTGGGTATTTACTCAGTAGTCTGATTTTGGGAGCCTCCTCACTTTTCTCTTTTCCATTTATCTAGTCACCCACTGGACACATCGCAAGTTCCAGCAGGGATCAGGAACTCCCAAAGAAACTATTCGTGAGATCACAGAGAATGAAGACAGGAAGCCATTCACCAGTGCAGCGAGCACTCAGAAAGGATGGAAGGGACGGGGCTGCTTCCTAGGGTGCACTTCCTGTCATTCTTTGCAGGCTGGCTTCAGATACCTCCTGGGAGGACAGCTGAATCACCTTCTTGGAAAGAGTCATCATTTTGATAGACTTTCCTGCCAGGAAGTTTTCCTTTCCATGGACATTTTGTTTTTCTCAGGTTCTGGTTAAATCTCTCTGAGTTATTTTTTGCTGCCTTGGAAAAGTGGCTGGTATTCTTAATGGCTGTACTTTCTAGAAAGATCCAGATTCATATTGGGCATCGTCTGGTCCTCTCTCTTCTCCTAAGTACTAGTACACATTTTTTTTATCCACAAGAATTTCCCTTTACTTTGGGACTTGAGAGACGTTCTTTTGCCAATAAGCATCCTTGGTATTTTAAATGAAATCCAAGCCTTCCTGAACTTGTTAGTTTCAAAGCTTTGTGAAAAGGCATTATTGGTAGTCCCTCAAAGAAGCAGCCTTACAACAGTAGACCCTGTGATGTGTTGTACTATTAGACATTCAGTGCTTTCTATTATCCCCTCTACATTTGCATTGTTTGTGCCAGTTTATTCTTTATTTAGAATTTTCTATTCTTTAGGGGTAACGTAAGTATGTTTAGGGGTAAAGTGTGTTTTGTATTTCCAAAATTTTCCAACATGAAAAAGCTGAGTAAAGTTGGAGGAAGATCTGGTAATTTTGGAAAAAGGAACTGTAGAAAGTAGAAAAAGACAACTAACCTACAGAAATCTCACACTTTGTATGAATCCAGGGGTCCAGAGGTTTTGACATTTGACAGTACCAGCACTTGAGGGTACAGGGATGGATCAAGAGGACAGTATCTTGATAATTCAAGAAGGTTATTATTGTCACTTGTCCCTAATTACATCCACAGTAGAGTTGAGGAAATTGAGCTATCCATGTAAGGCCATTCACTCGTTGAGTTTAGAATGAATTCCAGATCATCTTCCTTTCAAAAACACTATTCTTCCTACTATGCCAACTGGATCTCTGTTGCCTTTCCCTTCTAGGAAAGTAACGCTGGAAAGTCAAGAGCCTTGCTTTCCATGGGTACCATGTGTTCATCCATGATAACATGCCCTTCAGCTCACATATAGTCCCATATGAGTAGAAGACTTGTAGGTAACTGGTATACCCAGGGACCATATACCTCTAGATTTCTGGTCAATTTGTCTTCCTTTCTATGTTTTAGTCTCAATCACAAAACTAACCCAAAAATTTTCAGAAAGTATCACACCTGGATTAAGGGTTTTTATATTGAGGACAAAGTATGCATTATACTCTTTGCTGAAATGATTCAGAAGATCAATTTCCCCTTCTCAAACATAGATAGAGAATAGACAATATGGTTTAACTCAACAAACACTGGTCAGAATCTCTGGGTTGGGTACTTGGAGTGTGTGACCAGAGAAGGTCCTGTAATCTCAGTTTCACGTAGGACAGTTTGATTGTACTGCAAATAACTGTGAATGTTTCCCACACTATCTGTCCCTAGGTTCCAGATCTATATCTGAAATACAGGAAGTACATTTCAAAAATTTTCTTTGAGTAAATAGATTTGTCAAGTAACAAAGAAGGACAGATAAAAAACCAAAATAGAAATGGGCATGGAGAGATAGTCCTTAACATTTCAGCACAAAACCTAAATATCTCCTCGGCATCATTTTCTGGGAAGTTTGCAAGTCTGGCTCCCATTGACAGTCCTTGAAGAAACAACGCTCACCGTCACTTCACCCACTCTGGGACTGGTAACCAAGGAGGAAACGGAAGGAAAGTTCTTGTTTTCCATCCTTTGTCTAAGGTAAGAATAGCTTTTGAGATAAGAGCACATTTTTTTATTTGCTGCCTTTGTCAATTCCATCAGGTTGTCATTCCGTCATTGTGTGCTTTTATATCACAAAAGGCTTCAGGGAGAGCTTTGTGTTTTTTTATTAAATCATGCAGCTAGTTTTAGTTTAAACTCAATCCAAGTACGATTTCTCCAAATAGAGACGTTCTTCTGCCAACATATCTATCTACTATGTGTAGTCAGAATAAAAAGTAAATTAGAACAAGCTGATGAAATAGTTATGATCAAAGGTAGGCACTGGCGAGGGGTAAACATAGCTTCTCATGAATTGCTAAGGAATAAAACTACTGACTTAGAGAGGGTAAGTTGGAATTAGTAGGTTATAGGTACCCCTTTTAATATGGCTTGATTCTAGTAACTCTCCATCATGGAAAGTCACTGGAAGGTCTGAGTGGTGCATATAAAAGTAGATTTAAATGAAATATATATGTATATCCCTCTCCTCCAGTAAATATAGACATATTTATTAGTCAAAGAGTAAAAGAGAATCTATTCCTATTATAAAGTGCTCAAGCCAAATTTGTCATACTGGCAAAGGTTTACTTTGTTCTTTGAATCATCCCTGAATGACCTGTGTACAAATGACAAAACCCTAAAGAGTTAAAAGTGTTTGTTTCACAGGAAATTGGAAGAAATTTATGTGCGCAAGTGAAGCTGAAAGGTCGAATGTGTGACTCACATGTATTGACAGATGGAATGAGCATAACATAAGCAGACAGTGACTAGAAAACAAGCCGTTTGTGTGAAAGTATTTTTAGAGACTAATTTCTACCCAGCTGTGGCAACCATGAATGGGAGAAGTTAGAGAAACTTACCTGGGGGGGTCTGGACTCAGTCTAGTGAAAGTTAATGATTCAGACTTGGCTTAAATATTCACTGCAAAGTTTGATGTGGCAATGCAGATAGTATTTGAACTAATTTCCAGGGAAATTAGATTGCTTCTTTATTAGATGACATAGTTATTTATAATAGGACCTCTCATGATATCTGAATTTGTCAACTATACAATCATGACTCCTATTTAAAAATACTTTTTAATTTTAATAGTATTCTATATACCTATGAAATAGGGAGGACTAATATTATTATTTTTTTAGAATGTAAATCTGAAGATGGAAGTCCCTAAGACACTCATAAAATACAGAATGTTGGCAAAAAGTGGACAGGTTCTAAGAACCAAGACCTACAGGTAACTAGTATAACAGCGAGAGGTGTGAGTATATGATCTCTTCAGTTAGACTTCCTGCAGTGAGTTGCAGTTCAGCCACTCAATGGATATACGATGTTGGACACCTTGTTTAACATTGTTAAGTTTCACCTTTCAACCCTTATCTCTGAGTTGTGAGTGATTCTCATGGTTGCTCATTAATAACCCTCTTCCAAGAGTCTTAAACTTCTAGGTCAGGGTGTAAAACTTTTTGCTCTTATACAGTTTTTGCTCTACTTGAGGACATGTAAGTAGATAATAAGCAAATAAAGTTATAAAATAAGTAAAGCAGATACAGTAGTTATAGTTACTGCAATGATAAAGCAAGAAAGTGCTTTATTTATGGACAATGTTTGCTCAATGAGCCAATGCAAATTAGATTAATTTGCAAAATTGATGTTTGCTAGATTAGTAATAGTGATGTCCATGGGAATTAATAATTACCTCTTCAGAAGGGCTTCCTCAAACATGAATGACTGATAAAAGAAGAGCAGAAAGTGAAAACACTCCAACTTCTGTGAATTCCGTAGTTGTACTGTAGACTCCAGAAAGATTCCAAGAAATCTGAATCTGGAATAACTCATTTCTAAAAATGTTGCCACGTTAGCACCCTGTGAAACCTGAAAATAGACACAGTGAAGAGAAAGTCAGAGTTGACAATATAGACTGTTCTTTTAATATGTTTAAGTTTCCAGTATCAAGTCTCACTGTTCTACCTTTGGTCTAGTTGCTTATGCAAGCCAGGGAGTTACTTTTGTTTTGAGCCGTGTTTTCTTATTTATTTATTTTTGCCGGCAAAAGAGTGGTGACAGGAACAATGGAAAACGGTAGCATTTTCTGACAGATAGAAGATACATTTCAGTCTTATCAAGGAGGTGGCTGGCATTGCTCGCAATGAAGTGGTTTCACTTTATCTAAAAGTGGGCCCTACGACAAGGATGAATCTTCCAAATTTCCTTGGAATCTCCCAAAGTATGGATGGAGAGTCTTGAAGAAGACTGTAAAATAAGAAAATATTTGTGCTAAAAGGGAAATAAATGATCAAGTCCAATCAACACTGTTTTCTTTTAGGTTAGAAAGTTGCAATAGAAAAATGGAGAGACATTTTTGTCCAATCACAGAGGTTTGTAGGGAAAAAAAACACGCACACACTGGTGCCTAGGGTTTCCCTTCCCCAGGGCACTGCCCTTTCCACCTTACTATGAATCTGCTCCATTTGCCCACACCGACCTCCCCTTCACAGCAGGTATGAATGCATTTCCCCTGCTGAATTATATTTCTACAAAAGCTGGGACATCAACAAGACATCACAAAGAGCAACCATAGGCATTACCCGTAGTTCAGCATGCTTTCTTCTAATACAGTCTTAGGGATGACTTTCTTGGTCACTTATGTCTACAAGCAGCTTCTTTATATATTTGATTGACAATGTCCATTTTCTTTATGTTACAATTTCTGCAAGAGAAAATTTTTAAAATCTCATAACTTGCCTTCTTGTCATTGATTTGGAATTTTGGAAACTCATCCTGGTTCTCACCACTGAGATGTTTAAGTCTGTGTCTTTAGAATCCAAAACCAAAAGATCATTGTCATTGTCTCATTCTTATGTTAGGCATGGGACCCCAGGTTTCACTCATGCTAGGCAAGTACCCTACCCCTGAGCTACAGCCCCAGCCCTGGTTCCAACTCCTGTAGCTTTATCATCTCCTTGTTTATCCCCATCCTGTGATTGGAAAGAACTGTCAAATTCAGTGTCGCTTTTGGCTTTGTTTTATTTTGCTTGAGGAGTGCCAATTATACAAGCTTAATTATAGACTTGATCCACATGGGACTTCAATCCCAACAGTGTGGGCTCGAGTAATTCTCCTACCATTATTTGCTTTCACTGAAATATATGTGTCCACTTATTACGCAAGTCAAGGCATGAATAGAGAAATTTGTACTTGGGAAACATTTTTCAAAGATGAAACTCTCACAGTCTGTTTTCCTGTTGGTCACCAGCAAATTCTTCCTCTTTTACACAAAAGCAAAAATCATACGGAGTTCAAGTTTTCACATTTGTTTTTAAATTTGCCTGGTTCTTCACTAGTGAGGTGACCACAGGACTTACTGTGCAAATAAGGATACTTGGGGGTATTCGAAGAAACACAGAAACGGTAAGTGCATTTCTCTGTCTCTCTTCCCCTTTACACACATACACCCGCATTTTTCCCTGAAAGATGTTTCTATGCATTATGGATCAAAACTCCTAAAGCAGTTAATTCATTTTGAGAACCAAGACTACTTTCTTTTCATAGAAACACGTATCAAAAATAGTATTGATATAAGTTATATGTGGACATTTACAGAGATTAAAATACATTTGATTATTTCCTGACTTCTTTTTCCTTCCTAAATGTTAACAAAGTAAAATCAAGCTAAACTTTGGATGATAACAATGAATAATAGATGCCTTTAGTGAGGAAAATAGTATCTACAGATGTTTTAATGCTCGTGGTTCAGCAAGTGTTGTACAAAGGAATGAAGAAAAGAACTGAGAAAGGTTATGTGCGTTATCAACTCCCCACAATAAATGTCATCATTGTGAATGAAAACATGCACTAATAAAAAATAAAAACTGAAAAAATAATGTGGTTTAAGTTCACTAACAGTTGTCATCTATAAGCTTATCAGCTATTTTGTCGATACAAATTCACTTCATTTAAACTACTTCATTCCTGCTAAACATGGAACGAGCAGAGTGGTGTCTATATAACTCCTTGGTTGGGTAGAGCACACACATAGTGTCATCCTTGTGACTTGGTGACTGCTTTAGTA
This sequence comes from Cuniculus paca, assembly GCA_004365215.1. Lineage (NCBI taxonomy): Eukaryota > Metazoa > Chordata > Mammalia > Rodentia > Cuniculidae > Cuniculus > Cuniculus paca. The sequence goes on along the minus strand of RJWT010009635.1, from coordinate 14,391 downwards.
CAAAATATACGGGTAGTTCCACTGATATTCTATCTGAGCTTTGTTAGATGTAGGGTAGCCTTTTTCCAGGTGTGTTGAATTTTCTCATTTGAATGATCTAGGCATTTGTGGAAGGATTTCTAGTTTTCTAGGAAGAATGGAAGTATAGAGACAAGGAGACACATAATGGGAGGTGAGAAACTTAGAATATCACCATGCTGCTGCAATATCAAGACTGGTTCTCTTACAGATAAATCTCTGCACTTCACTGAGAGCTCTGAGTTATTAAACTTGTTTTAAAAAAATAAAACATGATATTTCTTGCACTTTCTGATTCATATCAGGTACATGTGTTTATATACATGTCTGCATATGTACTTCTCTGGATGTATGATAGAGATAAGTACTCTTAATATTAGGAAATCAAAATTTAGGTTGTTACTTATAATAAAGATTCTTTAGAATATACAATGTTACCTCTGTTTATGGGCTTCATTCTCTCCACAATTTAGTTGCAACTAGAATTGTAGAATGAATTCTGCAATCAGAATCATGAAAATAATTAAGATTGTGAACTGAGGTACTGCTGTAAATGGAAATAATATTTTAGCTCATAAATTTAGTCATGGGTGCTGCACATAGTTACTTAATTTTGGCTATAACAAACTACATATACATATTTCTTTAGAATGTATTTATATTTAGTATAAGGAATTCCATTTATCTCCAACTCAACTATATCCAGGCAACTCATTGCTCTAATTTTACTGCTCTCACAGAGCTGTTGTTCTATTCAGGCTATAACAAAATTAGAATTCAACTATGACACCAAACCCAAAAAATTATAATTGTTTTGATGGACAAGTGGATCATACATCATGTTTTCAACAGTGTAAATACGCTTTTCAAGGTCTGATTTGGAGAAACACTTAAAGGCAGGAACTCTGCATTATTAAAGATTGCATGCTCATCAGAGTACCTTACACAAGTGAATTAATTGAAAATTACTTTACTTTCAAAAACATAAATTATTCTGTATATTTCCAAAGTGTTGAAAAGGCAGGGACCCAGTTTTATAGTGATCATCCCTGGTGTTCCCAGGCACCTGGCTGTGCAGCCCTTACTTTTCCCATTGCGTCTTGTGACAACCTGAGCCTGCCCTATGCCTCTGGGTGGGGACCTCTGCAGACCAGCACCCCAAGGATGCACAGAATCGGAGTGTGTAGGTGCTGTTATCACAGCCAAGGAAACAGTTTGATCAGTGTTATCAGTGTGGGCTATGGCACTTGGCTTAGTGAGTTTTCTTGTTGCTGAGACACAATACCAGAGCTCTACAATTTAAAGGCAGTTCAGTTTTGCACAAGATTGTTAGAGGACTCAGTGGATGGTCAGTTGGCTTCAAGGCAGGGTGTGAGGGAAGTGACTGGCGGGGGAGAGCTGCTCAGATCATGGAGTCCAGGAAGCAGAGAAACAGAAGAGGTGCAGGGAGGGAGACAAACCCTTCCAGCTCAGCCCCAGGGACCCGACAGTCTCCGCCAGGCCTCACCTCCCACGGACTCACCCAGCTCCCCCTTAGAGGTGGGCCAACCCCCAGTTGAGTGTGGAGCCCACATGACCACTTTCCAAGACTCCTACCACTGAGCGCGGGAGAGTTGGAGGAGTGTTCTGGATCTAATCCATAACAATGCTTATGCAATTATTTAAGTGTTTTTCCCTTAAATTAAAAGTAAAATGCAAAAGAAGGAAGAAGGTTAAGGCTAGTAATTCAAAGTCAGGTTTCCCTTAATGAGTAAAATAGGTACAAAGGGAAAAACCATCAGACTTGCTGCAAGTGGGAATTCTTTAGCCTCAACTAACTTCTTTCTTTGTTTTCTTTTCTTTTTTTTTTTATTAACAGAAATGTATTGGATAAAATTCTGGAGGCTAAAAAATTAAGATCAAGGTATCAGCAAGGTTGTTTTTTGTTTGTTTGCTTCTCCCTCAATGTCTCTCTCATTGACTTTTATTTATTTCTTATTTTGTGAATTCTTTTTTGTAAGGTAATACCAGTGCATAGTAATAAAGATAATATAAAACAGCAGTCTTTTTACTTCTATGGAAAAATAAACTCTTATAACAAATTGATTAGAGGATAACAACAGTTAATACACTGTGTCATGATCTTAAAAGAATGGTCAAAATGTTACTCAGAGTACAAGTCACAGACAAAGCAATTGAAGCTATGCTGGTACCCAAAGTTTGATTTGGGAAACCAAAGAATGAAAACAGATGTATGAAAAGTTGTTGTGGAAAGTCAAAGACAAGCAGAGATTCTATTTTCCCATTCTATACCCATAGAAATTCCCTCATTATGTATGAGTCTGTCTTCTTTGTGACTTTTGAAATGAGACCTTGAAAGTTCAAGGTAAGTACCTTAAGCTGAACCATGCTGTGGGACCAGTTTAGACGTTGATGTCAGAAAAAAATTTGTTTGCAAATTCTGATTCCTCTTCTCACATGTTCCCACAACCATCCTAGACTGTTTCAGTCTCAGTTTTTGAGGGGTGTGGGGATTACGTGAACATTTCAAAGTGGCTTGCATGGTACTCATTATTATCAGCGTTTTTTCTTCTTCATGCTCTCCTGTATTCTAACATGGGAACTTCGTCCTTTCTACAACTCTGAATATTAATTATCTAAATATTACTCATCACTACTACTTCAGGATCACCCATGCATTGTGAAATGTGCAAGAGTACAAACACATCTTTTGTATTTGTGTATATATGTGTTGATGTGCAATAAAATTTTTCTTTTTGATACAGCTGACCGCATTTATAGCTATACAATCAATACAAACTCTCTTAGCATTGAGTTTTCTCTGGAGATGTTATGTTTAAATAGTTTATTGTACCAAACAAATTCCTCTGCTCTAGTCAGTGACTTGGCTTATGCACGTTGACCCGTGGGCTCACCATTAAACACAGCAATCAGAGTGAATAAACAGAGCTCTTGAGGGTCCTACAGCTTCTTGCAGGAACAGAGGAAAGCGGTTCTGCACAGTCAGGTTGGATTTCATCCTGCAGGGGTGGCTTGGATGGGCATGTGCATAACTGTGCATGCTCACGGAGGAGTCACTTGCTGCTAACCATCCTGGTGGGCCTAGTTTCTCCCAATCTCAGCACCAACCTGGACAGCTCTTGAGACACGCCTGGCTAATTCACTGGGAAAAATTACACTTAACAAAGTCATTTCTAGAACACAAGAATTTTCTGGCTTATTGGCCCTCAGTGCCCAGTGTTCCTGGGAGGCACAGCGAGGGGCTCCTTTCTCCTGCCCTAGCTGGGGGAGCTGGACACGGAGGCAGAGGCAGGAGTTTAGCTCTGATTCTGAGATGACTCAGCCCAACCTCGGCCGTGATGCTAGAGTGACTCATTGCTCTGGCACCATCTCTGTTAGCTCCTGGGATCAGAAGAAGTATCCTGTTTACACAGCCTCGCATATGGCTGCTCGCTCAGGTCAGGGTATTAAAGGAGCCGTCTGCTTCCATCTTGCAAATGGGTGGTGGTTTCACTGTTAAGAAAAACGGCCTGGCTGTGGCCCCAACCCACCACTTATTCCTGTTCTGCAGGCCAGCATCCTACTCTGCCTTCCCTCATGCTACAGTGTGAGAATATACGGAGGGCTTTTAAAATACTTTCCTCTCACAGTGTTGGTGGCCTGGTTGTTTAAACTGTTTCCTATGGTCTGTTCTTTTTATTCTTCTTTGTATTCTTATTAGTACATATTTGCAGTGCGTAATGACTGCACCCATCAGTTCTTTATGGGGAGTTGGTACATGTGCATAACACATTTTAATTTCCCTTCCTAAGGTATACGATTGGATTTACCACAAATCCTAGTTCTTCAAGTCTGAAATGTGATTAGTTTTCAAAACAGTTCTTGGGCTTCAGTTCAGATGTCAAACAAAACTGGAATGTCTATTCAAGTGATTTCATTCTAGGATCCAGAGTCCGGCTGGAGCATCAGATCTCTAAGCACAGGACCCTGACGATCCAGGTATAGAGGATAACTAGGACTGCATTGTTCCCTTAGCCCGGGTCTGCCAACCTTGCCTCCACGTACTCCCAGCAGGATGAAAAGAGGAGCAGGAAAGTGCCCAGACTCCCAGGCCCACCCACCTAGAGCCCACTGCCTCTGATGCTGGGGCTCAGGCTCACTGGTCACACATCTGCAGGCACTCGCTCTGGGTTGCAGTGTCATTACTTGGGCCTCCTGTTGCAGTGTTTCCAAGGTGAAGAATAGCTTTCTCCCTTATGCTTTGCACAAGCTGTCCTGATTCAGCAGGAGAAATCTGAAAATCGTGATGTCTGTGCACTTCCTAATCCATTATTCAAATCCACAGACACCAGCATTGAGAGAAGAGCCTCCACCTTGCACCTCTGGGGAGACCCACTTGTTCAAGTGACTGACGTGAAAATCACACCTTTCCTCTTTTTAGAAGATGACATCTATTCCCCCTCTGGCTTCTTTTGGATGCTGAAGGTTGGCAGCTGCAGTGGGCTGAAGTGTCCTTTAAGCAGCACGTCGTGTTTGCGGCTGAGGGATATCCCGGCACCAACCTGAGGTTCTCCTCCCGCCCCCTGCCGTAGTCCTTTAATTAAAATGCAAGCTGTGATGCACTCTCTAAACCAGAGAGCACAAGTGTTAATGACAGCCTGGCGCCAGCCCTCAAATCTGAGGAAGAAAGCTGCAAAGATGCGATTGCACAAAAATGCAAAACAAGCCCTTATATTGTAAAAGGAAAAATAGGTTATTTTTTTTAAAAATCAGGCTTTTGCTTAATTAGTGCTCCCCAGGGATATAGCTCAGGGAGGACGGGAAAGGTCAAGTACCTGTCAGCATGAGATTATTCAGGTGCAGCCACGTTGCATGCACATATACACACACACACACACACGCAGACACACACACACGCAGACATGCAGACGTGCAAGGCACAGGCAGGCACATGCACACGCAACCTCACCAAATCCTAGGATACTGCTTCATGTGCTCAAAAGGGTTAAAAGTGTGTACAACAGCAAAAGAGGACAACACAGGTGCGCTCTTAGCAAGTCACGGAAAACACCATCTGTAAATGAATGTGACACCTGCATGGGCATCTTCAGGGTGACCGGAGAGCAAGCTCTCGAGGACCCTCAGACCAGCTGTCGCACCAGTGGGGAGACTCATGAGAACCACGCAGGAGCGCACCTGCTGGGGACCCCAGCACCCTGCTTTGACCCCGTCTGTCTTCACCCCAGCCCACGTTCCGGGTCCCTGACTGCTCCAGGTACCAGAAGAGTACCTGTGCGTCTCCAAGTAAATGGCGGAGTCATTGACACTGCCTTCTCAGGCCTCTCCTGCTCCCTACACCGTTCATTTAATTATATCTTATTAGAGCGACGAGTTCTTGCTGGAGAAGCACTGCCTTCTCGGCTAGTCCTAACAGTCTCCCTTTATCCTTTCCTGCCCCCAGCCCTGTGGAAATTATTAAATGCCTTGCTTTTCCGTCCCTGACAAGCATTTCTGTAAGCGGATTGGGTAGGGGAGATGTTTTCCTTAGCTATGGGCAACTCCCTAGTGGAAAGAGAAGCTCGTGTAGAATATTTACTCCCTGACACAATTCAGAGGGTGCTTCTTTCTTTCATATGCGAGGCTCCATTGAAAGGAAACAATCAACCCTTCCTGAGAGGAAAGCAAAGACAAGTAAGACCTGAGCATCCTAATACATGCGCCCAGGAGAGGGCGCGCGCTGCAGTACCCTGAGGCCAGGCAAGTGGCAAATGTCAAGGCTGTCCTTTAGAACTGTAAAAGGCATAGCGAGGATTTGAGCAAACACAGGGGCAGGCTTATGTTCCACTCTATGCACAACAGCCACGTGTTTGATGTTTGTCTCTATGACCTAAATATCAGTGTCAGCTTGCTTAGCTAAGTAGGTCTTGCTCGTGAACCCACGTGCGAATATCATTAGTTCTGTGGCTTATTTTTAAAAAAAATTGACAAGCCAATTTGCTCCTTTTTTTCTTTAAGTATTCCATCCCCTTGACTATAATTAGGTCCATCCTGAATTCTTGATTTTCCATTCTAATATTTCACCATAGGGTTTACTTTACTGTGTGATCCGGGGGTCAAACGCACCACCTTGCACTTGCCAGGCAGACGCTTACGTCGCTGAGCTAAATCCCCAACCCTTTAACGTACAATTGCGTGCCTAATTCTTGCCTAACGTAAGTCATTTGTATTGAGCAAAGTAATGATGCAAACACTCACTCACACAAGGGTCTCTAACAGAGCCTTACGATCTTACTCGCTAAGGAAATAACAGCCATGGATATCGTCAAGTAACTTAGTTAAGTTCTTGCCTCTCTTCCTGTTGCTATTTTCTTCCTAGAAGTTTTGCAAGAGTCCCTCATTTCCATTGTTCCTCTCTTCCAGGCTTATTGGGAAGTGAGCTGTGTTTCTTATGAATCATATTTTCTGTGTTGTAGATATTTTTATTAAAGAAAGCCAGAATAGAAAAAAGATTTAAACAATCATTTTTAGAAATAGTTAAATAGCTAAATCTGGCAATGGTGCAGAAAATAGGCAGACTCGTCCCTTGCTAATGGGGATGAAAATTGTTACCGCAACTCTGGAAAAAAATATGGCCATATATTATCAGTATGTTGAATTTACATAGCCTCTTGATTCAGCAGTTTCTCTTCTAGGACTCAACCCAAAAGAGGAAAGAGAGTTTCGGTATACAAAGACATTGGCTACAAGGATCTAATTGTAGTTTTCTTCTTGTAATAATCAAACATTCAAAAGACATTTAATGTCCTGTCATGGGAAATTACTTAAATTGCAGCAGTTTCATATATACAATGTTGTACAGTTTTGAAAATTATTCCATGAAAAACTTGTGATGTCATTGCAAGATAAACACAATATATCTTTTTCCAGAAAACCAGCTTACAACATAATACTACTGCTTAATCCAGTCTTATAAATAGAAAAGTTTATATTGTATAAATAAAAAAGATAGAATGATATAAACCAAAACAGAATGTTAGTTTTGACTACTTTTCAATAATAAACATATGGACAATATTTAAAGTTTTTTTATTCTTTTAGTGTCTCCGTATTTTTACATAAGGAAGTCATATTGTAATTATAGTTAAAAAGTACAACTTAAAGAGAGAGAAAGAACTGGTTGGGCAGCATTAAGGATATAGACTAAGGTTTTTGAGACATGAATTGTTAGTGTAATACATTCGTCACTTCTTTCATAATAAGTGTCCATGAAATTTTTTCAACTGGAAATAATTATACACTGTGCCATCTAGCTTCAGAACATATTAACATACATTTTAAGTGGAATGTTAAAACAATGAAGGAAAAAAATAGAGATACAGCATTACTTAGCACTTGATCCTTATTAATTGAAACTAGTAGATACTCCACAAGTATTGCATTTCCATATATATATATATATATATATATATATATAAAATTGGAAATATAATTCTTAGTCAAAGTTTCATCTACCATGCAAAGCAACTGTTGGGGTTTACGGTTCCATAGGTCTGCTTTATTTTACTCATAGAACCATGAGTGTATTTTTTACGTATTACTTCTGCTTTGCAGTCCAATGGGTTAGTGGTTAGCATGCCAAGCAACATGGAACACATATGCAAGATGTAGTATTGAGCAAACCAAGTCAAGAAACCGAGTTGCACTTGGCTGTGCGGGTTGACTTGGGGCTATGGCAAAAGACGAGTCTGGAGGGGGAAGCTCCCCACTTGACTGTATTACATTCAAGGCAAGATCCAGACTCGGAAGGATCATGGCTTGCTAATAGCTGCAGTGGAATCCTTTTGAGATGGGATACTGTCATGAAAGCAATAAGATTCTACTTATGTCCTAGGACTTTCATCCTGTTTGCAGCTGGGGTCTATTGATGACTGAATTGAGGAAAACCTGTAAACCATCTTGTTAGTCCACGTAAGTTTTTCTAATAGAATAGGGTAGACCAGGAGGTTGAGGAACAATTTATCCCCTCTGGTGCTGGAGGCTGAATATTCCAACATCAACATTTCAGTGGCTTCTGAAGATCTCAGGGGCCTCCATTCTGGTCCACAAATGGTGATTTCTAGAGTATCCTCACCACCTTTGTGAACTCATCACCTGTGGAAGGCCCTGTTGCTAACATCGCCACTGTCAAACTCTGGGTTTAAGGGAAGGAGGGAGAGGGGGAGACAGAGAGAGAAAGAGAGAGAGAGAGAAGGAGAGAGAGAGAGAAAGAGGTTTAAGGAAATACATTAACGCTGTGACACAGAATTCCTTGTTCTCCAGGAAACTTTAATTTTCAGCTCTTAAGGCTTTAAATGTATTTGGTGAGGCCTGCCTACATTACTGAGGGTGATCTTTAAAGTCCACTGATTTTACTTGTAGTCTAGATCAGAAATGCCTTCATAACAACATCTAGGCATTAAACTGTTACTATGTATTTATATTTATACATAATCTGTATTATGTCTAATATATTATGTTTTATGTTATGTTATCTATAACAGTTGTGGGAACTGTTATTTTAAAGAGAATAATTTGAAATATAAAATTCAAATCCTCATTCTGAAACTTTTATCTCTTTAGGTCAAGAACTTGAAGTAGAAAAATTTGAAGATTCTTCATCAGCCTAAGAACATTGCTCAATCTTTACATTCTTATTTTCTGATTTATTCCTTATTCCTATGAGTTACTTTCCCATTCTCCTCTATCTCTTTAAAAGTTCCTACAGGGAATAACAAGGCCCACTTTGTGAAACACTGTAACTCGAAATTTTCTCAAAAGCCTTCAGTCTTTACCAAGAAGGTCGTTTGCTAGAAAAGCCTCAGGTGTGTGTCTGGATTCTGAGCTGGGACATTGCCAGGGGAGTACCTAGAAATGAGTGGGGTAGACACTGTGCTGTCTGTGACTCTGTCTCAGAGGCAATGAAGAGACAGGAGATCTCTGGGTCAAACCTGTCAGAATCTGGGCATCACAAGCCCACCTACACTCAGAGTGGGGTGTGGACCTCAAATTTGATGGAAGGACAACTTCTAAATTTAGATTCATTATTTAAAGCTTTTCCATTTATTTTCACTGACATTAAGCCTGAAAAGTAATTAACTAGCAAATTTGCAAGAGATGGAGGCTGTCGGAAGAGTTGTACACGTAAGAATCCAGCATGCTTCAGAAAAGGGAAAGGATAGTCTGGCTAAGCTCTGCCAGCAAATGCCTTGGCAACACAAACTTCAGACATGTGAAATGGAAGGATAGTACAGTACCCCTGATCCATCCAAAATCCCTGAGCAATTCCTCCAAATTGTACTAAAAACACACTTAAACACTAAGAATTTGGAATCATATGTACCATCTGAAATGCCAGTTAGGAATCTGTTAAACAGATGAACTCACACACCTTCACACTAGTCACAAGATGGTGGAACAGTAGGTTGAAACTACCATGGGTAAGGAGATCAGGGATGTTTGTGTAAACAAGCAAGGAGATGATGATAAAAGAGCAAATGTTAACCTATAAGTTGGAAATGGTTAGTGATATTCCCAGAGCTCTCAGAAAGAAACACTCAAGACCTGTGGGGAGAAGACCATGAAAGGTGAGGTAGACCAGACAATAGTATGACATCAACACATTAAACTGTAGGTCAGAGAGCAATGTCCACTGGGAAAGCCCACCTGGGGGAGCACTGTGGAGACTCCACATCCTCTTGCCTGCACTTGAGGGAAATGTACATATTTTTTTCTGGTGTGACCATGTGATTTTCAATCAGATAGAAAAAATTCAGTAATTACTTAAAATATTTATAGTGCCTTTTAAAGAATATATTGAATTACATCCATATCAAACACAGTTTTAGCAAGGCAGTTTAACAGTTTTGGGGCAAGATCTGATCCTTGGTTCTTGATTTATAAAATAAAAATAGTCATGGTTTCCTCATAAGCATCCTGTTTATCTAAATAAAGGCTTTTGGTGCAATCGTACGATCATGAGATACTCTGCAGTTAAACAACTTGTTTCCTCCTTTAAGGCTTTAGTTTCTGTAAGAGTATAAGGACAATGTGATCACCACGATTGGTTCTGGTCCCAGAGTCCAAAGGAAAAGCACAAAGTGGTAACTAGGTCCAGATGAGCACAAATCTGGAGGCAGTTCTAGCAGTAAATGACTCCCAGTGGGGCTATTTTGTTGCCCAGGACACAGTGGGTAATGTTTGGAGACATTTTTGGTTGTCAAGAGAGAGGACAGTGGTGATACTGACTTGTACTATCAAAAGGATGGATGCTGTTAAACATCTTAGAACACACAAGGCACTTCTCACAATTATCCCACTCCAAACATCAAATGGTGCAGAGGCTGAGACATCCTTGGGTAAAAGTTTTCTGAGCGAATCTAGAGAATGTCTAAGGCACATTGGATTTTACAGCTCTGTGATTCATGCCCACTGTCAGTTTCCTGATCCAAAAAGATGAACGGGTCTTGAAACGCATCATAGTTTTGCTTGTTTCTAGTCTTTTTCCTTGAACAATAAAGCCTCAGTACTTGCTGCCAAGAAGGTGGATGGTGGTTAAGCAAAGAGGCATTAACTGAGATCTCTGTATGTTCTTATTAATTTGTGAATGAAATAGATGGGAGCCAACAAGGCGGAAAATGGTTGCAAATGGAAACGCCAATGTGCCTAATGATTCGAGTAAACAAGTTCAATCGGGGCTTGTCAGACGAGAATTATTTTGCTGGCTGACCTGTCCATAACACAGAGACTGAAAGACTGCAAGGTGGGTAAACACTAGCACTAACTGAGGAGTGACTCAGTTAAATAAAGGAATGCAAACTCTGAATAATGTATCTTTACTGTGATGAAAATTGACTGCTCATGTAGGGGTCTAAGAAGCAACCTCTGCTTATTCTAAGTGGAGCCTACTTGGAAGAGCTGCTATTCCCTATGTGTCTCCCATTGCAATGGTAAAAAGTGTAGATTCAAGGGCACAGGACCAAGGTTCAAATTCCTCTTCAGTACCGCCCACCTCTGCCTCCTTGCTCAAGAATATGGCAGCAATATTAGCATGTCAGCCACACAGAGATATCGTATATGTTAAAAGACATGTAAGCGGAAGATGCTTAACACATCTGGAGTTCCTGGCCCACTGGAAAAAGAGTTAAATAAATGATAGCCTCTCTTTAGATGAACATCAACTGCATCATTCTCTCTTAGAGACCTTTTTCCCTCTGGTCCCAAATGATTAATTTAAGATCTTCAGATGTCATGGAAGCCTTTTAAATTATGCTGGTATAAGTAATGCATTGAAATACGATCATTCGTTGGTGTCATAGTTCATTGTTGAGCAGTATGTGTACTTTTATTCATGTATGATATATTGAACATGACTTTATCAAATATTTAAAAGACAAATAATCCAGAAATTCCAGAGATAATTGAGTTCCATGTTTAATTGATTCTGGCAGTAGATAAATTCCATGAGTTCTATGAGCTTTTCATTCATAGAATGTAAAAATTATAAAGTGTCCAATTACACTATATTAAAAACTGTATATTTGGAAATATTATAGTTGGTTAGGTGTTCAGAGTGCTGAATTAGTTAAGCACAAAAGCAATGTCAAATTAATGTTTTTTCATTGATTGTTTTAGGAAATAAAGTGAAATTTTATGCATGTAAAACTTTTAAACTAACACCCGACATCAAGTAGAGATTCAACAGCTATTCGATTCCCGTTTTTTCTTTCACCTCTAGGTGTTAAAAGTATGCTGTAATTAAATTATTTTGCAAGATATTGGCAAGATGCAAATTAAGGTAGGCTGGGTGTGTGCCAGGCTGGTGTCACCAAGCCATAGATGTGGTGATTCTGTAGCTGGGCAAAACAAAGTCACCACAACTCTGAAAAGGACCTGACCGCTAAACTTGTCATATTGCAGGCAGATATTTTAACCTGGCCCCAGCTGAACTCATACAGATTTATTTACCATTATTTTTCTTAGTCTTCTATTTACATTGTAACATTGAGATCATTGACATTTTCACATTTACTGGTCATAAAAATAAACATGAGGCCAAACAAAACAGGAAAGAAGTAGGTAAATAAGTAAGAGCAGCCAGCCACACATACACCAGAGGGTGTCCTACAAGGAGACATGGCAGGAGATTTCAAAGTGCCTCAGGAACACAGAACTAAGGAATGGGCCATCAACTGGGAAATCCTGACATTACCTTGTCTGAGATTAAGAAAAAGCCCAGTTGACCCTGCGACCCAGGAAAACATGGCATTTGTGTTAGACAGTTGCAACAGAAAAGGGAATCATCAAAGTATTAGAAAGTTGTGACAGTGGGGAGGAGGGGTCACAGATGGAAATAGTGCCACATGTTTCAGAGGGGATAGGAACCAAGTACACCAAAAAGACCTACAATTGTCCTTTATCACTGATTAGCTGTGGAATAACTGTGGAACATGAAGAATTTTTTTAAACCTACCTGGAATTTGGTTTTCTTATTGATCATCTGCTGTTAATTGTGTCTTCCAAGTCTATAAGAACCAATGTAAATATGGGCTGGGGATACAGGCCAGTGGGAGACCACTTACATCACTTACAGGAAACCTGTGCTTGATCCCCCACACTGGGAAAAAGAAGGAAAAACAATAAATGGAAATGGTGTTGCCTTCTACTTGGGATTGACCTTAAAAAAAAGCTCTTATCTTCTTTTATCTAAGAATGGATGATTAACAGGTTTTAATCATAGTTATATTTCAACAGTAGTAGAGCTGGTTCATAAGGAATTAACAAATAGAATGATAAAGGTCATCTAAATGTTTCAAAGTTAAGGAATTAGTAACCCATGTATATTGATGTTCAGATTATGATATGTGTCTTAATATTTTATCTATCTACATTGGTCAGGTTGATTGTCATAAGGAAACAGGCAAATATAACTCTTTCAGCTCCCATACATCCTCCCAAAAAATTAGGGACAAAATCATAGGCAAGCATAGCAAAGTTTTAAAAAAAAATATACATCAACTGGTACATGTGGCACCTGGCAAGGAAAATACCTTTGGCACAAAAGGCCTGTTGAGATGAGTTTAGATTTGGACTTGAGTGTCTATGGGCATGACTTTAAAAATGGATTTTAAATAGCATATTTCAAGTTCTCTGCATGTTAAATAGATAGTGTAGAGAAGGGAAGAGAGAAGAAGGGGTGGGAAAAGGCGGAAGCAGCACTATGACAGGGAGATGATTTTTACAAAGAAAGATGGTTATAGAGAAATTCCTACAGCAGACTCATAGAAGGCCTTTTATTAAAACAAAAAGTATTTAATTTTGTTCTTTTCACCTACTGGAAAATATTTTATTATCTTTTCAATGCTGCAGGAAGATCTATGGACCATGTGCCTATTGTCAGAGATTTCCAAAAACGTCACCAAAGTTCCAGTTTCCACATCTGAATTGGCCTTAATCAAATGCAAGAAAGAGCTTCTCATGGAAGTGAGAGGACCCATCACAGTTATCGAGTCAAAGCAAGACATTGTCCTGAGGGTTTCCCAGAGAGCACTAGGCTTCTCGGAGGAAGTGAAATAAAGGAATTCATGCCATTTGCACTGAAAATTAAAGAGGCAGAGAAAACTTAGCTGGCATCCAGAATACAGAGACGATTTTCAGGAACATTTTCAGCCTGCTACCCTTCCCCATAACCAGATTTACATATGCTCTGTGGAAATGGTGTTAAATATTTTTGACATTAAAAACACCTATTCTAGGAGAACGTGTCCCATAAAGAAGTAACTCAGTAGATTCAAATTGGGATAATGACATTGCTTGAACATAGACAAGTTTGTAAAAACTCATTGAATCCTAATTTTCTTGCTTTCAAGGGAAAATAACACAACTCATGCTCACATGGGGAGGATTGAAGCATGCAGCTCACAAGCCTGACACAGAGAAAGAGTTAAGCAAACTTTCACTGGGGAGGAGATGGTCGTTTTTAATAAATGTCACTTGGCAAGTGACATTTATATACATCTTTGGAAGAAACTGTAATACCTATGGAAATGTTTTGATAAATCTTTAGACTAAGAAAGGATTCCTTTAGGCCAGCAAAATCTCATATAACAACAATGCTTAGAAGGGAAAGGGGCAGAGTTGAATTCAGCAGTTCTCTACAGTCCTTGGAGATCTGTATTCTGTTTTACTGCATAGAAACCTCAGGATGCTAGTGATAGTTTCAAGGTTGTATAGTGCTTATTACTTTTTATCAAATATTAAAATGGGCTCTCATTTCCTCACACAGGAGATCCACAGCAGTTGTACTTTCTCAAGCAACATCACACTAAAATTAAAATG
>RJWT010009634.1:0-24942 GCA_004365215.1 Cuniculus paca | reverse complement strand
AGCTCAGTGGGAAGGCAGCTGCAGGCCCTGCTCCCAGGCACGCCCCAGCTTGGGAGACACTGCTCAATGGTAACCAGCTCAGTAGGAAGGTAGAGGCAGGCCCTGCTCCTCTGCACTCCAGCAGACACTGGGAGACACTGCTCATGGTAAAGAGCTCAATGGGAAGGCAGAGGCAGGCCTTGCTCCCACACACACTCTAGCAGCCCTTAGGACACTTCCACCCCAGGTAACCATCAAGGGCTGGGGAAAACAAAAGTGGGCCCTGCACCAGAGCATCAAGTGGCCACCATTGGATACCTGTAGCTAGCACTGGCCAGGAGAACAAAACAGTCACGCTCCAGAGAAACTGTGGAAAGTGCTTGGGACCCCACTACCCATTTATTTGGAAGAACCCAGGAAAATGTCAAGACAAAGAAGCAAATGGCAGTCCTTGAATTCCAATCCAAGCAGCACAAGTCCAGGAGATGAAAACATGGAAGAGATCAGGAGTTGCACACCTGAAGTTTCTGTAGTGATGGCAACTGAAGTAAAGAGACAACTTCATGAGGCTATAAAAGAAATTAGAACAAAAATACTATCTCAGGTAAAAGAAGAAATGAAAAACATAATAAAAGAATGGCTAAGCATATCTAAAGAAAACATAGATAAAAAATAGAGAAGCACAGGAAAATGAGGGAAACCATGAATGAACAACATAAGAGAGATTTAGAATGCATGAAACAGATTCAAAGAGATATCCAGGAAATTAAAAACTTCATTCAAAGCTGGCAAAATCACTGGAAAGAAACTGAAGATAGACTTTCAGACCTTGAAGAGAGGTATGCTGCTTGTGACCAGGAAAGACCTCTAAAAAATAATGAGGAACTAGGAAATAACAGTTGAACAACTGCAAGATGATGCAAAGCAAAATAATTTAAGTGATAGGTATCAATGAAGAAGCAGGGATTGACACAAATGACATTAAAATTCTATTTACAGAGGTAATAGCAGAAAACTTCCAAAATATGGGAAAAGGACATGATATTCAGGTAAGTGAGGCATACAGCACTCCAGCTAGCCATAACCAAAATAAATCTACACCCAGGCATATAATAATCAAGATTCCAGAAATTCAGCACAAGAACAGAATATTACAAGCTGTTAGAGAAAAGAAACAGATCACCTATAAAGGAAAACCCATCAGAATCAAGACAGACTTCTCAACACAAACCATCAAGTCAAGAAGAGCTTGGAGTGAAGTATTACAATTCCTTAAAGAAAATACCTTCCAACCCAGATTGATGTGCTGTGCAAAACTATCTTTCAAAATTAATGGAGAAACAAGATACTTTCATGACAAAGAACAACTGAAGGAATTCATGACTGCCAAACCAACCCTACAAAGAATACTGAAGGACATTCTAGAGCAAGAGAAAAAAAGACCACAGTTCCAGGAACAGTGACAGAGGGGGATCATTGAGTGGGGCAGACAACTGAAAGGAGGGGCAAAGGCGGCAGCCAACAGCAGGAAAATAACATGCAGAGATGAGGCAGTGCATGTTGGCCATAACCATTAATGTAGATGGCCTCAATTCACCAATAAAAGGAAACACAGGCAGACTAGAGATCAGAAGGTAAGATCCATCAATATGCTTTATTCAAGAAACACATTTAACTCAAAAGGAAATTCATAGACTAAAAGTCAAAGGAAATAAAACAATGCTCTATGTGACAGGGAACCAGAAAAGAAGTAGGAGTAGCTTGCCTATCAACTGCAGAATGGATAAAAAAGATATGGCATTTCTATACAATGGAAAGTTATTCAGTTATAAAGAAAGATAACCTTGAGGTTCTTCTAGGTAAATGGATACAACTTGAGATTATGCTCATGGGTGAAATGGTTCAGAGACATGTGGGTGAACATTGTGTTGTTTTCCTAGTATAAAAAACTAAAGGAGTTAGTGGGATCCAACATGCACAATAGATGTTGTGAAGGTAAAAGGGGAGATGTCTACAGGAGGAAGGCAGTGGCCATTGTTAATCTATTATCCTGTTTTGAAACCCTGTATTGTTTTCATTGTTCTGTTTATCTTGGTTTTATTCTGTTTTGCTATGTTTGATTTTATTATATTTGATGGCATGGACAGCTATTTCAAAATAACAAAATGGATTATAGTAGCCATTACTGATTTCCTATTATCTTGTTTCGAAGCCCTGTATTTCTTTACTCCCTTTCTTTTGATTGATTTTATTATATTTTGTTTTATTATGTCTGATGATATAAGCAGCTACTTTGAAGACAACAAGATGCATTGTGGTAGCCACTGTTGTATTCCTATTGTCTTGTTTTGAAGTCCTGTATTGCTTTCATTGTTTTGTTTTGATTGGTTTTATTCTGTTCTGTTTTATTTGATTTTATTATACCTGAGAGTATGGGCAGTTATTTTGAAGATAGCAAGAGGCAACATGGCAGCCATTATTGATTTCCCTTTATCTTGTTTCGAAGTCTTATATCATGTTCATTGTTTTGTCTTGATTGACTCTATTCTGTTTTTGTTTTTTTTGGTTTTATTCTGTTCAAAATTTAAAAAAAAAAACTACAAATCGGTGACAAAAGAAAACACAGAAATTATGCAAATGCATGACAAATAAGCAATACACTCTTAATGAAATAATGGACTACAAAAGAAATCAATGGAGAAATAAGCATTTTTAGAGCTAAATATTAACACAAACACAACATACCAGAAATTATGGGGCACACTGAAAGCAATACTGAGAGGGAACTTTATACCTGTGAATGCCCACATCACAAAACAGATTGAGTCTAATAACCTAATAAGGCACCTCAAGTTTCTAGAAAAACAAGAACAATCCAAAGTAAAGCTAGTACCAAGAAAGAAATTATAAATAACAGAGCAGAAAGTAATGAAATTGAGACTCCCCCAATATAATCAGCAAAGCAGAGTTGCTTCTTTGAAAAAATTTTTAAAAATAGACAAATGCTTAATCTTTCAAAACAAGGAGAAAAGACCCAAACCAGTACAATTAGAAATAAAACAGAAGAAATCACAACAAACATCACCCCCCCAAAATATATATATATAAATAGTTACTTCACAAACACTGTGAAAACTAATAAATTGAAGAATTCAGAAGAAATGGACAGACTCCTGGACACATATGAATTACCAAAACTGAAACAAGATTTAAAAACTTCAAATAATACAATAACAAACAATGAAATTGAAGCAGTAATATGTTTTTTTAAATGATCAATTATGAAAAGCCCAAGTGTGGATGAATTCACTGAAGAATTCCACAAAAATTTCAGGGAAGATCAAACACAAATACTCCTCCAGCTCTTTAATAAAACTGAAATGGAAGGAGTACTCCCAAAGTCAATCCTGGAAGCTACCATTACCCTGATTTCAAAACCAGACACGGATCCAACCAAAAAACAGTTACTGTCCTTTTTAATGAATATAGAAGCAAAACTTCTAAAATAAGACTAGCAAAACAGAATGCAATAAATCATAAAAAAAATCATACATCATGACCAAGAAGTTTCATCTCAGAGATGCAAGGATGGTGTAATATATGGAAATCAATAAATATAATGCATCATATAAATAAAATTACAGACAAATATCACAGAGAAAGTCCTCAATGAAATCCAACAACCTTTCATGATTAAGAACACCAAGTAAAGTAAGGGTAGGAGGACTTTGTCTCAATCTGATAAAAGCCATTTATGACAAACCTACTGCTAACATCACATTAAATGAGGGAAAAACTCAGTTTTCTCTCTAAAATCAGGAACAAGACTAAGATGTCTACTAATCCCCAAACCTGTCCCACATGGTATTCAAATCATTAGGAAGAATAATTAGACAAGAAAAATAAAGGGAATGCCTATGGAAAAGGAAGAAGTCAAAGTTCCTTTTTGGAGATGACATGATTCTCTACATAGAAGATCTAAAAAAAAACCACCAAGAGACTCCTAGAATTTTAATAACCAAATTCTGTAATACAAAAATAAACAGCCTTCCAGTATACTAATAATGAACCTACTGAGAAAGAAATTGAGAAAAGAATACCATTCACAGTAGCACTGAGAAGAATTACATACTTAGGAATTAACCTACTAACCAATCAAAGGACCTTGACAGTGAAAACTACAGTAATCTGAAAAAAGAATTCTAAGAGGACATCAGAAAATGGAAAGGTATCCCCTGTTCCCAGATAGGTAGAAGCAATATTGTCAAAATAGTGTTATTTCTAAAATTGGTATATAGATTTAACATTCTCCCAATCAAATTTCCAAAAGAATCCTTTAAAAAACTGCTGAAAACAATCCTAAAATTCATATGGAAATCCAAAACAGCAAAAGCGAACCTGGGTAAAAAGAGCAAAGGAAAAGGTATCACAACTCAGGACTAACAGTTATATTTCAAAGCTGCAGTGACAGAAACAGCATCATACTGGCACAAAACTTTACATGAGAATCAATGGAAGGGCACAGATGATGCAGAAACAATGCTAAGTACATGCAACTATTTGATCCTTCACAAAGAAGTAAAAGAAAATTACATTAAATATATCCTTTCTAATAAATGGAAAAACTGGCATCTACATGCAAAAGATGGAACTGAGACCCTTATCTGTCACCATGTACTAAACTAAAATCAAAATGGGTTAAAGAACCAAATGTTACAATAGAAACACGTAACCTGTTGGATGATAAAATAGGTAGTTCTTGACTTTTTGAACCAAAACCTATTTGCACAGGAAAGAGTACTGAGAATCAACAAATGAGAGTGTATCAAATTCAAGTTTCTGTGTAACAAAAGAAACAACCAATAGGACAAGAAACCTACAGACTGTAAAACAGTTCTTGCCAGTTATTCTTCCGACAGAATAACTAAAAAAATTAGACTCCTAAAATAAAAGACCCAATGAAAAATGGGCAAGTGGAAAGAATATACACTTTTCAGAAGTAAAATGGGCCAATAAATACATGAAGAAATGTTCAATATTCCTGGTGATTAGATAAATTCAAATTAAAAGAATACTAAATTTCCTACTTACCTGAGAAAGAATGGTCATCATCAAGAAATCAAACAACTAATGCTGGAGTAGGTGTGGGGAATAAGGAACCCTAGTACATTGTTGGAGAGAATGTGTACTAGCACAAACACTATGGAAATCATTATTTCTCAAAATACTAACAGTAGAAATTCCATTTCACGATTATACTACTAAGTATCTTCCCAAAAGGGTTAAAGATATCATATTGCAGTGATACACGCATACTCATGGTTACAGCAGCACAATTCGTAATATCTAAATCTTTGAGCAACCCATGTGTCCCTCAAGAGACGAACGCATGAAGAAAATACGGTATTTACACATGATGGGGTTCTACTCTGCCATCAAGATAAACTTGAGCATTTGGAGGGAAATGGATGCACCCTGAGACCATAACGTTAAGTGAAATAAATCAGACATGCACTCTTAAACATAGCATGGTTTTGCAAAGCCTGAGAATCTGCATGTTAACAATTTTTTTTGTGGGTTTTGTTTACTAAAGTCAGATCAACTGCCTCATGATGATCTCGATTTCTAAAGTTACCTCTGAGTTTCATATCTGTAAGTTTTAGCTGAAATTTTTCTGCCCTGCATTCACCTCAAATCTACATTGCTAATTATTTTTAGTAAGGTGTCATATAAATTCATTAGAAAATCCAGAGGTAAAAGTCATGAGAGGCACAACGACAGATGTACCAAAGAGAAGTCTATTGCTCTCATCAAACAAAGTATTGTTAGACAGTATAAGTAATTCTTTCTGACTAAAATTACTTTTTCAGAAGAAAACATGAACTACATTTGGCAGCAACATCCTTTGAAGTTTTCAGTGAATCTTCAACTAACGTTAATACATTTCACTCCATTTTATGGTCTATGTTTGAACTGACAAATAGTATACAACACAACAAACAAATTGGTATGACATAGCAGCATGTTTAGGTATATAAGAGTTATAGCAGATTTAGAATATAGCAGAACTTACCATTTCCTTTTTTAAATTAAGCAGATGATTTAATCCCTTTGAGTATCATGTTCCTTAAATGTCAATATATGGATTAATACCTATATTGCATTTATACAAAGAATCAAACAGGACAAAGAGTGCAAACTATATAAACTTTTGAAGTATAATTCAAATTTATTAAATTAGGAACATTTTGCAACTTTTACTATCAATTTAAAACAGGATTTTAATGGAATATAAAGGACTCTCTGTTGATTAGTTGTATTATAAACTAAGCCTAGAAAACTAAAATTAGATGTCTCCTTGACAAAATTGTTGCCAAATGTAAACTTTTAGACGTTCAGTCAATTTGATGGCTTTTCATAGAAAATATGGGAGCTTCTGTCTCTTGAGGATAAGCCACTAACTTGAATTGGATTCCTTCCACCAACCCACATGGCCCATGCCTGTAAAGTGACACAGTACCACTGAAACAACCCAGAACAGCAGTACAATATAATAACTATGAAATGACTTCAGGAAGACTAAAGATATAGAGGGGATGCAAGTGGAAAGAAATCGATGGGACATAAAAGTAAAGAAAATGTATATATTTGTGAATTTTTCTCTCTTTCACATATGAATAAACAATAAATTGTTTGCCCATTGTGACAGCCAGAAAAACAGTGGAATTTTATCAAATTGGCACACAAATAGAAAAATTAACCAGATTTTAAAAACTTATTCCTAAAACTGAAATTTTATTAAAAGAATTACCTCCCCTTACATCCAAGCATTTAAAAATATCTACAAGTTTTGGTAAGTCTCTTCAAATGTTCAAAAAACATAAATTCTTACAGAAAAGAAACCAAATGATACTCTGAAATTTATTTCATAAGACTTAGTAAAACCTAGATTCCAAAATTAAATAAGGGAAGTATTCATGAAGGCAGACATAAATTATTACATAACTAAATATACTATTACATTATAAGTAACAACTCAGAGATGAAAAGAGCCTGGAAGAGCCTCACACCTACCTATGGATAACAAAAACAGGCAAACAGGTGAGTAACAATTTTCTTGAACTCAAAAGAGAATTGAGGTCTCAATAGAAACAACTAATCCAAATCTGGAGAGAGAGAGGTGCTGTAGGCAAAAACTGAGCCAGATTTCCTTACCTGGTACATATAACACCATATGCTACATACAATGATAAAAAAGATTCTATCAGAAATATTTAACAATTTTCTAAAGATAAAGTGTGGAACAGCATCAAGAGTATGATGCTCTGGAGTGCCCAGAAACAAGCATAAGTGTATTCTATCTTTTATAATTTTTGATCCGGGAAACCTACCCAGCTGCTAACTAAGGAGAGCAAGAACAACCTGAAGATTTTTCCGAAGTGCTGACTGGGTAGGAGAACAGTAGCCACTTCCAAATTTCTAACCAGAATCATCACTATTCCTCCTATAGAACAGAGGCCTTAATCTGCAGAGGACTGTTAAAAACAAAAATAAACACAAAACAACAATAAACCATAGCCTAAGTGAACACGCAGAAACTCACTACAACTAAAGGTAAGAAACAACAGCCAGCAGTAAACTCCATCTAAAACACATACCACATACTCCTATGGAACAAATCCACGTTGAAAGAGGAAGAGGAATAAAACTAAAGTCTAACACAATTGCTATCTAATCGTGCAGTTGTACACCTCAGATGATGTGTGCTTATATCTTAAGACATTTTTGTTTGACACAATGGAAATGAAGGTGGAGACTACCAGTAGTAGGTATGGGCTGGAAATGCTGTTAAATGACATAGGACACACACCACAAGGCAACAATCCCCAAGCCCCCCAAAATAATTATCTGGGACAAAATGTCAATGGTGTACAATTGGAGGAATCCTCCTGAAGAGAAATGTCTGTAACCTCTTGATTTATAATTGTCAAAAAGCTGAAAAGAAAAAGATTTGTTTCTGCAGGTGAATGTATAAACAAATGATGGTGAATCTGAGTAGAATTCAATCCAGAAATAAAACTAATTATTGATACGCATAAGAATATGCTTTCTGTCAAGGGAAAGAAGCCTAACAGAAAAATTTATGTATTATGTGATTATATTCCTAGTATGTTCTAGAAAAAATAGAACTGTAGGGCAGAAAATAGTATTTTTCAGAGTTTGAGGAAGAAAAGAGGGACTAAGTATAAATGGAATACCCAAAGGAAATGATAGGCTACTAAAAATTTTCTCTATGGTACTGTGGTGGTAGATGCCTAATTCTATGCATTCATCAAAATAAAACTTTTATACCATAAAGAGTGAACTTTGTTGTTTCAAAAATTTTTATATAAATCTGGCTGTTGAGAGATCCCTGGATACAACAGAGATGTTCCCAAGTAAATGTTACTGGATTATAATCGTAATGTGTCGGCCCAAAAGGACAGTGGGGGAAAACGAACTAAGCAATTGTAGAAAATAGCTCTCTTATTAGACTCCTTCTAAATGCTGCATTTAAAAAAAAATTAGTTTCTCTCACGAATTTTGTTTAACAATCCTAAACTGGATTTACATATAGAACGAGTAAGAAACTATACTGATAATAAAGGGAAGTAAATTAGTCACACAGAGAAAAAAGTTAAAATTAATAAAAGTAATAAGGATAGAATGATTCTTTTTTAAATAGTTAAAGGTATTGATACAAACCCATAAAGATACATGCACAATAAAGATACACACACAATAAAGGTACACACGCAATAAAGATCTAAATAAAGATATGTATGCTGGATTTGGTGTCAAAAATATGTATTTCCTCTTTCTGTTCACTGAGAAACTCAAGACACAGTGACATCCCAATAGTATTGAGCCAGTTAGTTATCAGATTTTACTTTATAAATACCATTATCCTATAAAAGGAATAAAGATTCTCCAGAAATACAGATGACAGGGGTAGAGGAATAAAAGAGTTCAAAGAAAACAACACAAAAACTGAAAGAAATTGAAATAGAAATAGCAACAATAATTTGTTTTTGAACATTCAACATTTCTTTCCTATTAAATGTCAGATGAAGTAAATGGAAAATCAATAAAGATATGAACAACATAAACAATTCAATCAACTTGCCCTAATTCACATTTATAGAACACTCCACCCAATCTTTTAACAAAATATGCTGGACCATACAACTAGATATAATACATTTAAAGTACTCATACCATGAATTACATTCAAAGATCAAAACACAATCTAAAAATCATAACAAATATTTGAAAAATCAGTGACACATTATTACATTAAAAAAACGCCCAAACTAAACAACAGAATATTGAAAAAAATATATTTGGGCTAAACCTTATGGAAACACTTAAGAGAAAAATTTACAGCTGAAAGGCTATAGAATCAGCAATGGGACTGTAACTTACCAGTGGAGAACTTGCTGAGTATGTTCCAGGGGTTGGTTCTGATTCCCAGCTATTCCAAAAAAAAAAAAAATTATAAAGTCAATGACATACATTTGTACTTTAAGATGTTAAAAACTGTCAATTGGCCCAAAAAGTAAGGATTTTCAGATATAGTAGTGAGAATAAACATAAATAAAAGATGAGAGAAAAACACAAGACATCAAAATCTTATTAGTTGAAAACACCAATAAAATTGTCCAAATCAATTAGACAAACTGAGAAAATATCTGACACAAACTACAAAAAATAGAAATGAAAGAAAGGCAGAACAAGAAGCCCCATAGACATTAAAAGAATATTAATAACTTTACAATAAAAGCTTTTAAAAATGAAGGATAGAATCTTCCTAATAAATTCAACAATTTAGATATAATTAAAAGACTCTGTAAGAAATATAAATTACCAAAACTGATCCATAAAGAGTTGATAAAGCTAGATGATCTTATGATTACTCAAGAAACTATTTATAACTACAACTCTAATCACAAAGGATATTCTAAGCCTAGACTGCATTACAGGTAATTATATCAAAATTTGAGAAATACTAATATTACAAAAATTATTTCAGAAAGAGAAGAGATAATATAACACAACTAAATTCTTTGAGTCTAACACTACCCTGAAACCAAAACTAGAGTAAGACATTAGAGAAAAAAACTACATAAAAATCAACACGAAAGTATTTAAAATATGTCAATCAAATTGTGAAATATATAAATAGGAAATAAATTCTGTGATTGGATACTACCTCAGAATCAGAGGTTGCTTTTACATTTGAAAATTCATGAGTGTGATGCACAGTAAAAGTATAAAAGCAGAAAAATAAAATTCATGTCAACAAATGAAGCAGAAAAGGTAACAGATTGGTTAACCACCAAAATTTGAGTACTGATACTCCTTGACTTACTGATAGAATTACACTCTGATGAAACCACTGTAATTTTTTATGTTAACATTCACATCTTCTTATGTGCATGTCATGTCAATCATCTCATGTTACATTCACAACCATTTAGGAGATATCATTTTAGCCTATTTAGAAATTTAGGTACAGAACAATTCAATAACTTATTCAATGTTATATAAATGTAATTAGAGGATATGAAAATCAAATTCTAACTGACTCCATTTATAATCAATGCTACGTCACATTGCTTACATGTAGATACACAGTAAAGACAGATGCTGGCTCCATCCCTAAATGTAGTCAGCCTCTGTTTTCCTCATGTCCCCTCCATCAGGCTTCATTAGTATATGAACTTTACAGCAACCTCGGACCAACTTCCAATGGAGCTGGAAACAGCCTTGATGTTATATACAGAATGTCAAGTATGCAACATAGGCTCTACCTCACATGAGCCTCTTCCAATGTAGAAATAGTCTACAAAAGAAGCTTCTGTTTTGTTTCTTCCAACTCAACATTTCAATGTTCCAGTAGCAACAAGATTCCACCCTTAACCGTAGCCTGTTTGGGTAGCACCCTGATATCTGAAAAATTACTTATTCCTGAGAGTTGGAAAGAGGAGAAGAGGAGCAGGAATTATCAGTAGAAGCAAGCTAAAAAAATATTTGTAGAAATAACAGATGCTAAGCCATGCAAGAGAGATACAGTTCATAATGAGTCCACACAAGCTACATGATTAGAATGAAATCAAATATTAATTATCCTTAAGATAAAAAAGTAGTTTCTGACTTGCTATAATGTATAAACTATGATGTCCACTTTTCAACAAACAATGCTACACAACTAAAATAACAAAGATGTTGGATACAACTGGAAAACATGTAAAGCCATTATTATAAGTATGTTCAAGGAATTATAGGGAAATCCATTTAAAAGTAAAGAAAAATACAATTTATTGTGTGTACAGATAGAGAATTCTAGCAAAAAAACACAAACTATAAATAAAAATGAAAAGGAAGTGGCAAAGCTGAAAAATACTGAGATGTAAGATTCATCAACTAGGATCAGTATCAGTTTTAAGATGGAAAAAGAAAAACAGGTAAAGTTCTACATAGATCAATGGAAAGAACAAAATTTAAAGTATAGAAAGGAAAAGTAAGAAGAATTAATAAAGTTTAGACTTTGGGATCATTTTAAATGATTCAACATACAAGTCACATGAGTCCCAGGGAAGTAGTGATAAAAAAATCAATAAACAAAAAAGTTGAATTGGGATAAGATGGTACTAACTCACAATTATAACACTATAGGAGGCTGAGACAGAAGGATCACAAATTTGAGACCAGTTTGGGTAACTTAATGACTTAAGGATCCCCAGACTCAAAAAAAATTAAAAATTTAGAAAAGACTGGGGATGTAGCTCGCTGTGAAAGCTCTGGTTTTAACCCCCTACCCCATCCCCATGAAGGCTATAATTTTCCCAAATTTTATATAAAGAAATATTAATTTACAGATCTAAGAAGTTTACCATAAACCAAGTAAGACAAATATTAAAAAAAAAACTCACTCAGGAACTTCATAATGACTTTTTTAAAATGACAGGATCTTGGAAGTAGCTAAGGAAAATAAAAAGGACATATTATATAGGTTGTAAAAATTATATTCAAAGATGGATTTTTCATCTGGAGCAGCAGAGACTGAAGACATCAGAATAGCATATGCAAAGTAGAATAGGAAAATTTTTTCAGTCTAAAATCCAATATGTAGTGAAACTATCCTCAAAAATAAAGTTGACAGGAGAAGAATGGAAAATGGAGAATAAAAAGAATTAAAATAAGTTAAGTATATGCATCACTTCTTAAAATGAATGTAAACATCATGTACTGAAAGCAAGTACCAATAAAAATAAATAAATAAAGTTGAAACTAAAAACTCATTTGGCTTTGCAAAATGTATCATTAGTAGCTTATCTGCACTACAAGAAATGTTAAGGAAGTTCGGAAGGGTAAAAACAAAAGACACCACATAGTTACCATGTAGCTGTGTGTATATACTTTTCTTCTTTCAAGTTCTTTCATTCACAGTATCAGTGAAATCAATACAACATGTACATACTGCACAATCCTATTTCTATGATATTCCGGAAGGAAAAAAAAAAAACTTTAGTGACAAAAAATAGAACACTGATTGCCTGGAGCTAGGAATCAAAGGCAGAAATCAACTACAAAAGGTCACAATATTTTTTTTTGTAGAGAAATTTTGTCTTTGTTTGCAGTAGAGAGCATACAGATACATGAATTTGTCAAAACTATTGAGAAAATACATTAACATGGTTACAATTTACTAAAATTTACCTTATTAAATTTCTTAGAAAAATACAAAACACAAACATATTAAGCTTGACAAAATATAAAGAAGGATTTCTGTTCAAGGAGAATACTGTAACCAAAGTTCAAAGAAAGAATAAAGACTGGGAGGGATATCTGTAATATCTAAAACTAAAAAGCATATGAAAAACCCAAAACAGAAAGAATTGCTCATTAAATTTCAAAGTCCAGTTTTGAAATTGAGAAATGTTAGATAACCCCAAATCAGAAAGTATAACAGTGAAATTAAGGTAGGCTTTGCGGGTAGGCCTGTAAATGGATTCGGCAATCCTGCAAAGTAGCCAGGAGATGCTTAGTAAAATCATGTGTCATAAGGCTTAATAACTTTCTTCTGTTGATATCAGGAGCTAATCACATAATTTAATAAATATGATACTCTCATAATATGAAATGCTGGGCAACAATTGAAAGAATAAAATTAAGCACAAAGAGAAAACAGTAAATCCTAAGAAAAACAATGTAAGATAAAATCTACTAAATATAAAGATTTGTGTAAACTAAAAGAATGTAAACACAGATACACAAAATAATAAGCAGTTATATAGTTTTTGGTAATACACTTAGCTCAAATTCTTATCCCTGGATAGCAGAGAGGAGGATCCGCATAGCTGAGGAATCAAGTACAAAAAAATTTGCCAAATTGGGCTTGGTAACACCTGCCTGTAATACCAGCACTCTGAGAGGCTGAAACAGGAGGATCACTCCTGGGCAATTTAGTTAGGTTCTATCTCAAAATAAAAATAAAGGACTAGGGATGTGGCTCCATGCAAAGACCTTGGGTTCAATTTCTACCAAGTGAACAGATAAATACATAGATCTATTAACACAAAAAAAATGACAAAAACTCAACTCGTACTTGTTGATAACAGAAAATTAGTAACAGAGAATTATGTAGGTAATTCTGTATTTCAAATAAAAAAGTATTTGTGTGTGTTCGTGCTTCTTAACATTTATGTAAAGCTGAGTCAATATGCATATATTTGAATGGTTATTTCTCAAATAATGGCCTACACTGCAAAGACAGTGGCAACATTCTAAACATGTCTTTCTGCATATCCAAATAACTGCAGCATTCCTTGGGGAACATCAAAGTCTCATTTCATTATCACTTTTTTCTCTTTAAAGAGAGTGTATTTATATTTCATGGTGTGTGTCATACTGTCAAGACCCATTTTGTTTTAAATTAAAAAGTGAGTCGAGAATCATGGTTCAGTTTAAACATTATGAAGTAATAATGTTTTGTTTCATAAAAGTCATTTGGTGACCAGAATATACCTACCTCATATTGACTAAGAATAATCTATTTCCAAACTCTTCGCAGATCTATTGTCTACTTTAGTTTGTAGCCATTTTTACTCATTTGTAAGAAAGTGAGGGCACATTTATTTTCATGTTCAATTTTTTCAGGTAAAATGCTATTAGTTTCTCAAAAGAATAGCCATTATGAAGCTCTTCCTCTGCTAAAGGAGATAAGATACATGTGAAAAGCTTCAAGAAAACCAGCATGTCAAAATGACACTCCATTTGATAATACTTCATCAAAGGATAAAAAAATTATTCTTAAGGGGATCAGAGAAGCTTTGTTGAAAAAATAACACTCAAGCTGGAACTTGAATTCAAGCAAATTTACATATTCTGAGATGGAAGGGCAGACTATCTATGTAAACAGGACAATGAGTGGTAAGAAAATAAAGAGTATGTGAAGCAGCCACAGGTATTTCTGCTTACAAAATCCATTATACCACAGAAAAACCCATGTGAAATAAGATTGCAAAATGAAATTGAAAGGGAGATTACAGACAAACAATGTCAATTTTATTGCTTATAGTTTGAATAAAACATAATGATATATGAGCACCAAGCTTAGAATATAATATTGATCACTTGCATGACATGAGTGTGAAGAATGAAACGAAATGCAATGGAGATATGGATTAGAGCCTTAAATAGGGTATATTCGATGAAAATGGAGAGAAAAATCAAACAGTGAATATAGGGAAGATTTTCTAGGAAATGGGAAAGAACTTGGTGAGCGAGACGAAAAGTAAGTTAAAATTACTGAGATAAGTTAGTCAAGGTGATTAAAAGTATATGGTACTCATTAAGAAAAGGCAAAAGGAGGGTCAAGGATATAGTTCAGTGGCACAGCTACTGAGTTTGATTCCCAGTACCACAAAAAACAAAAAAAAGAAAAAGAAAAAGAAGAAAAGGTGAGAGAAATTAAGTATAGGAAAAGATAAAAAAATATACTTTGCATCATTTGCATGAGTTTGAAGTATCTAACATACTTTTAAATGGAAACATTGCACTGGTTAATGTCAACTGCTATAACAGATAATTCTTGACATGCAAGTGGCTTAACATTGTAAATGATTATTTCCTGCCCATATAAATCCTGTAAGGGCACATAAGAGGAAGGGCATCTGCTCTACAGTAATTAGGAACTTCACCTAAAAGTTTGAACCAGCTTTAATATTTGGCTTTCAGTATTTCGCTGAGCAGTAATATAAGCAGACAGGTGGAGAAAGTAGAGAAGGCACCCCAATTCCCACATATGTGAAACTGTAAGTGTTACACATCACTTCTACTCCCAATCCATTAACAATCCATTAGTTTTATAGGCACATCTAAGTACAAAATGAGAGTAAAACTAAAATAATTGTGGGGTAGGTCTGCCTTGGCATCAACTCAATTCACAGGGCAGCATGTATTTTTTGATAATGACTTAGCACAAGAGTAAACAACAGAAACTAACAAAGGTGAAAGACAGCTTAGAAATAAAGATAGGAAGCTGGAAGGTATAATCTTAATTAAAACTGAGTTCAGAAGAAAACATGGTATTCCAAAATAATTTAGAAAGGGTATAGTCCCAAAAAACATTAATAGGGATGATACAGTTTTTGAAAACAAGATTTAGAAAAACTCAGTGACACTAAGCTAAGGCTTTCAGGAAAATGAGGTAATAAAAGTATTAAATGATGAGGAATATGGCAATGAATATATAGAAAAATATAAATGGAAACTAATGACAGATTATTATGACATTATTACAGTATGAATTTAGTAGTTATGAAAGCAGAAACTATATGAAAATGAGCGAGTAAGCAACATGTAAAAAACTTCAGTCCTTGTAGATGTTACCTGTATAGGGGACAGCTTAAGAAAAAAGAAAGGAGTGTGTAAAAGACATATGTTAACAATACAGTTCACTTTAAGGAATGCTGCTGAGTTGCCAAAATTAAATTCCAAGATGTTTAAAAGATATTTAGAGATTAAGATTCAAAATAAGAATAATTTAAAGTAAGAATGCAAATACACAGTTGTACACTATAGGATTTGAGGAAGCAGGATCCCATGAAAGGTGAAGAAAGAAATAGTTGGGAGAGTAACTATAGTAAATAAAGCTAAAAATGAAAATCAAATAAATAAAAATGAAATCTTCACAAGATATGTAAGTTCTTTATGAAGGAGACATTAAAACTACTGAAAGATGAAATACAAAACAAAAAAGTTAAGATATTACATATTCTTAGATAGAAACACTCCTATGCAATTATTCCTAACTCAAACAATAAATATAAAATAATCCCAAATTTAAAATCCCAACTAATCTTTTCTGCTTTGAAGAACCAAATATGCTGACACCAGATAAAGAAGCATGTAAAGCTGTGAATTTATTTTAAATAGGTCACAAAAAATGGGAACAATATCTTACTCAAAAGTTGAAACATACAGAATACCTAAATCAGTATAACAATAAGCATACATATATAATGTTAACAACAACAAAATTGCTAAAAATAAATTTTAAAGCATTTGAAAATGCTGTGCAAGATAAAGGGAGCATTGTATATTTGTGTAAAATAAGATGGATATGTCAATAAAAGATGTTAGGACAATCCAGCTAGAAAACATTTTATCTGGTTTTATACTACTTTGTTTTGTTTGAGTTTATTGTCTGTAAATGTAAGAACAACCATTTTGAAGAAAGCAAGAGACACTAGGGTAACTATTGTTAATCTCCTGTTGTTATGTTTTGAAAACCTGTATAGCTTGCAGTGTTCTGCTTTGAAATGCTATATTATGCTTGACTCTATTCTGTTTTCTTTTGCTTTTTTCATTCTGTTTTGTTTTGTCCTATTTTTTTCTTTAAAATAAAAAAAAGAAAGAAAACAAAACAAAATAAGCATCTGACTCCTCTTACATAACATTACTTACAAGCATTAGACTCGACAATTATTCTCCCAGCAATTTTTTTTCTTCACTTTTATTGTAGCTTTACTTTAGCAATCTAAAGATGAATTCTGAAAAAAAATCAAATATTTAAATAGAAAATATACAGACTATTACTAAAAGAAATCATGAAAAATACTTTTAAACTCTTTTAGTAGCCCTTTTATTTAGCATAGGTAGAAAAACAATAAAATTCAAATGAATTTTTAAAATCATAAATGGGAATGCTACACAAAAAATTAAGACAAGCAAACTGGAGAAAATAATTGACAGCTAATATCAGGCAATGGCAAATCTCCAAATGCTTCTAAATAAATCTTTCCAAAGAAAACGGCAATGTAGATGAAATAACAATTTGTAAAAATTGAAGTGATTTTTATTTGTAAACATGAAAAACCTTCGATTATAAGAAAATAAGATTATAGGCTGGTCGTGGTGGCTCATGCCTGTAATCCCAGCACTCAGGAGGCTGAGACAGGTGGATTGTTGTGAGTTCAAGACCAGCCTGGGCTACAAAGTGAGCTCAAGGCCAGCCTGAACGGCATAGTGAGACCCTGCCCCAAAAACAGGGCTGGGGATCTAGTTCAGTGGTCTAAGCGCCTGCCCAGCAAGCGCAAGGTCGTGAGTTCAATCCCCAGTGCTGCAAAAAAAAAAAAAAAAAAAAAAAAAGAAAGAAAATAAGAT
Source organism: Cuniculus paca (assembly GCA_004365215.1). Taxonomy (NCBI): domain Eukaryota; kingdom Metazoa; phylum Chordata; class Mammalia; order Rodentia; family Cuniculidae; genus Cuniculus; species Cuniculus paca. The sequence goes on along the minus strand of RJWT010009634.1, from coordinate 7,251 downwards.
TATATTAAGAACTTTTTCTCTAACAAGTGAAGACTCAAGAATTTGATACTGTGCTGTGCTGATGAGGATGATGTTTTACACACTTCTGGTTGAAATGTGTGTGACAATATAATTCAAATTAGGCTAATTTGGAAATATCTATCCAAATTACAGTTACACCTGCTTTTTACCTCCAGGTATATTTACACACAGACAGAAAATGACATACAGAAGACTACATTTGTAACATTGATTTAGAACAACAAAATTAGCAAACCAAAGATTTCCCTAGTTTGTATAACATCCTGATAAAAGATTTGAGATATATAGATAAACCACACACACACATTAAGGAAAACTATTGTTGAAGGTGGTAGATCTGATAGCTGCCATTTGAAACATTAAGCATGCCTTGTACTCCTGCTGATACAGGAAGAGGTAAAGAAACAGATTTCCTTCAAAAAATGACTACATGTGCTGCATATCTTACACAAAACTCAGCTATCAACTCTGACTTTAAATGTATAAGATAATTTACATTTATTTATTTATTTGTTAAGGCCAAAAGCTTCTTCAAGGGTCTTTGAAAATGTGTAAGTTCCAAAAATTATAAAATACAGTGACACTAAAATTATGAACTTTAAATAAATGGGTATGAAATTTTACATTTCAACTAGGCAATAATTAAATCACTTTGTGTTTAGGTACAGTAATATTTAACTACAAGTTAACTATAAGTTAACTATAAGTTTAACTATAAGTTCATTTTAACATGGCTTCAGTGTAGGCACAGATTTCCAAAAGAAATGCTGTCTAAAGATCTTTAAAAGGCACTGAGGCTCAATTCAAAGAAAAACTCTTAAGTTTAACACATATAGATACTTTTAAAGTAATAGTTTACTTTGAAAGAAACCACCTGACCATATATATACATGCATTATATATGTAAAATAGAATATTTAGCTATAAGAAATGATGTGATACGCATGCTACAACATGAATGAACTTTGTAAACAGTATAATAATTGAAATAAGTCAAATACAGAAGGATTTAGTATGATTGTACTGCTATGAAATGTAACGAATAGAGACTAAAAGTACATTAGAAATTACTCAAGCATTGGGAGAGGGAAAAATACAGTAACAGTTCTTCATGGACATAGCGTTTTTCTCTTGGGTAATGAAAAGATTTTGGAAATTATGGTGATGGTTTCACAACATTAATTAACATAGTAAAACAACCTGGGCAAATTTTAAAGGGGTTTATTTTAGCTCATGGCTCTGGTCCAGAGTTGAGGAAGCCACACAGGGCGATAGTCTTGCTATTCGAGTCCCAAGACAGCACAGGGCATTCACAACATGGCAAGAAATAAGGAAAGCTGTGAATATACATGTTTAGTTTCTCTCCCTCTTCTCATAAAACCAGGAGTATTCAATCATAGATTCCCCATTCTGATGACTTTATATAATCCTAATCACTCCCAAAACCTCATGTCTAAATACCATACAGATTAAGTTTTCACACTATTATAATGTGGATTAAATTCCAAATTGAGTTGCAAGGATACAAACCAAAATTTTAAAAATAAGGACAAGATGGTGCTCTTTGAAGACTAATGCCAACTGAATACCTACTTGGGGTTTTTTTATGGTAAAATTCTAATTGTATGTTCCTATACTGCCTCAAGCTATTTGGTGCTGCTACATTTTGGCAACACCAAATATGAAGAAAAAGCACAGAAAAGAAAAGTAATAAAAATCCATAGAACAGATTTCTAAATGAAGAAATACACAAATGGTCAGAGCTCAGTAAAACCCAAAAGTTGAAATAACTGAAGTTATTATAAAAATAAAAGAGATATACTAAGCGAACATGGATATATACTGAATCTCAGATGCCTAATAGAACTTAAATTAGAAAATAATACACTCTTTTGAAGTACATTACTATGTTTCACAGATCAAAGCAACCTGCCAACGACAAACAAACAGTTTCAAGAAAAATTTAGGAGAATTTGCACATTCTATATCAGTATCAAATTAAGAAAGCAACTTAAAAGGTATTTAGGTTATATCTCTATTCTGTGGCATTTGACACCATGTAACCTATGCTATCACATAGATAACAATTTACTCATTATTACAAAAAAGCAAAAAAGAACTCATGAGTAAACTAGCAGTTTATTGGGAATAATTTAGATCATTTTTTAATATTAAGTGATCTAATTATTTCTATATAATATGCAAACATAAATGCACTATATATGAAGTTTTATCAGGAATCCACTCTCAGTCCAATTTCATTGTATGAGGTAATTATCATTCTTTATTCAAGTGGGCAAACAGAATATGGTCACAGGAGATGTAAGGATAGCTAATACGGTCTGTCTTTGGTGCTTTGTTTCTTCAAGAAGATTGGAATTGTGCTGCAGAAAAGTATCTGTAATTCTCTATCAGACCCTGGTGGTCATGCATCAAACAAAGACCTGGTCCATTAATTCTGGATGGGGTGAGAGCATCACACATTCTGTGATTGCATAAACACGGCTTGATGCCTTATTGGTATTCACAGTTTCTCTCCAGGGTGAGGTTTAAGGAATCCTAGAGACGGTCAGTCCTTATTATTCAAACCTGGATCGCTGGCAGCTTTCCTCTCATTCATCTTCTGGGAGTAACCGGTATGTGTGTTACAAGAAATGGTAATGTGTTCAAATTTCTTTTTGCAGTTTATCCCCAGAACCCAAGAATTTCATTACACATTAAATTTGCCTTTCCTGTGACTCTCTGCAATTCAAAATCTGCACTTAAAAAATCATCTCAACATCAAGCACTGAAATCAATGCCAATGTCCCTAGAGCTTCTTGTTGAATCAGGTTCTTTGAACCTTGAGTGCCTTTCAAAACATCAACTCATTACAATGTTTATGCTTTATTTTGAGACTTTTTCATTTTCACTCCTTTGAACGAAACTCTGTGATTTCATAAACAGTGTCCTTATTATGGCCTGCTTCTGGCTTTCCTCACAGACTCTGCCGAGAGCTCCAGAGTAAAGCAGCCTATTTTTGTGCTCTCTTGAGGAGACTTGTTCCCTAGATCTCCTTCATTGTGAGTTTGTTCTGGGCTGTCGGCTGCCTGATGTTTTCATGTCTCTCTCCATTAACTAACTCTTGCCTTTCAACCACTGAGCTTCAGTTTCTTGTTTACTGTTTTCCTGCTACAGCTCTTGGCTTACTGCTTCAGTCTATGTGTCAATAGAATCTTTGGCAACTTCCTGTGTCAGCTCGTGCCCCTTCTTCTCCACAGACTGCTTTTCAGCAATCTAGCTTTGCAAACATAGCCTGTCAGCAGCTCCATGTGTGGTTTTTATCTTCAGTCTCCTAAAGTAAGCTTATCTTCATTATTATTAAGAGGCGGTGAGGCTGATACAGATAGTTGAACACCTACAAAGTGTCACTGAAAGGTGCAAGGAATAAATCCTACTCAGGATGCCTAAAATCTCTATAAATACATATTTACTAATTTTTACATGTTTAATAATTTTAGAGCATCCAGCCAACATGCAAATACTCTCTTGTGTTTGCCCTTAAAACATATGCACACTGTGATGCTTACAATATTATCCATTCTATCTTATACGGTAATACATATTGTAGTTAATTTTATGTGTCTATACCCTTATAAGACTGAAATTCATTTCCATAGAAATGATGTTTCAATCTTTGGATCATGGTATCTAAGGTAGTACATAGCAATAATGGGTCTCAAAACATGATATGTATATATATTTTTTAAACTAACATATTCCTCTCAGTGGAAAGGAGTCACCTATACTATTAGCTTCTGTATCACTTACAGAAATAAGATATGCAACAGAAAAACCAAATAACAAAGGCTTAAATATAGCATGTGGAAGTTTTCTGAAGCAATAAAAAGCTAAGGAAAGAAAATCACTTGTATCAATTTGGAAGTTCAAAGGACATCAAAGTTAAATGTCTTTAATTCCTGGCCTTCCTTTTACTTAAAGCAAGATAACTGCTCTAGTTCAAGTTAGTATGTGTACCAGAAATATGGAAAGAATGAGCCAAAAGGATAAGAAAAGAAAGTCTATACTAAAAATAGAAAAGTAAAAAAAACTCAGAAATTCCATCAGATTTCTGTTTAGGTCTCATTGGACAGAATTATGACAGACAGTGTCCCATAGCTTAAAAAGGCTATGAAAATGGGTGAGGTGTATTTGTTTTTTGCCTACAACAGTATTAAGATTCAGCAGGTAAATACTGAGTAAGAAAGTTGGTTCAATGCACTGAGGTGTATCTGTGATTGCAAGAGTCAGTGTGTAAATCAAAAAGACTAAATAATGTCAATTCATGTTTACTTTTCTCTTGTTGTTGAGACAAAATACCTGACGCCCAAAGTGAAGGAAGGAGAGGTTTATTCTTACAGTTTTGGAGGTTTCAGTCCATATTTAGCTGGTTCAAGGCAGGGTGGCATGGCTGAGGGGGCAGCCGTTCACGGCAGCTGCAAGCAGCAAGAGCCAACCGCGCGAAAGAGAGGTAAAAACCTGCCTCCTTCTGGACCTTACATTGTATGTCGGCTCCACCCCTGGCAGGTGCAGAGCTCCACCAATCCAAGCACTAGACAACAAATCAATCACAAACGCTATATTCAGCCGCTTCCATGGCTACATGAGGCTTGGGGAGGGGTCACCTAGATACCATAAAACTACTGAATCCAGGATGGCTAACTGAATCCAGGCATTCTGATCCATAAGCTTAAAAGTCTGAGTGAAGGAGTAGGCTTGATGGAAATCAACACAAGAAGTGTCTTTTTTTTTTAATTTAATGTCTTCATGGACTTAATGTTTTTCCTGAGAATTTTGACATACATGACATTTACATGTAATGAGTAATAAAACATAATACCTACTTTCAAGCTGGCCTCTGTAAATTGAACTTGGTAATGGCAAAAGTGGACAAAATGTCCTACAATTGGCCACTAAGAGGTATTTAACTTAGTCTGAGTGCAGACTCATGAAATCGGGGTTTTAGTCTGGGAAAGATTATTATTGGCAGCCAGTGTGAAGTTCAGGTCTTAAAAAGGTAAAAATGACTCATCAAATGAAGAAAGGTGCTACTGGCATGGAAGGTTGGTACATGAAGGCACAGAGAAGCAAATAAAGTAAAAAGCTTCTGGAGTCTGTTAACTTTTTTTCAATGAAAAAGCAGTGTTAAAGAGATGGTAACTGTAATAAAATGAGCTGAGCTAGAAGAGAGGTAAGCAAGAGTAAAGAGATTTTTGGACAAGCAACTCTGATTAATTTTAAGCTGATTACTAGTTCTATGCATAAGGAAAATTAGCCTAGTCCCAGCAGGGACAGGTTTTTAGAAAGATAAAGCTGGAGAAAGGAAATTCAATTAATTACTTATTTCAATTGTTTAAAATATGAAGGTCTATCCCAAAATAATATCAGCAGATCAAGAAAAAAAGGAGGGATTGATTTCACAGACATTAAAGTAGGTCAAAAATAAAGAGCATATTTATCAAATGCTCTGATGGTGAGTGTTTGTGTGTTAGACTGGCAGAGAAAAGTAGCAGACATGAAGCAGAAATGAGGGCAAGAACCTAAAGACAACTCTGATTTTTTCACTCATCACTGGTTCAGCAATGATGGTTAAAGTGATTTTTCCAAATGCCAGTGGATGTACTATCTTATATTAGTAACACATAATAATATATATACCTGCTTATATTAATGATCATGATATAAATCATTTGGCTATGAGGAGCCTAACAATGTGCTATTTAAAATGTTTCAGTTTTGATTAATGCAGGTTAGCTGTACTACTAACGGGATTCAGTGTGGTAGTTCAACACATGCACAAAGCATGAACTAATCAAATCCACCTCTATTCACCTCATGCTCCCTTTCCAGTCTCTAGCAATTTCTATTACATACTTCGGTTGACATTTCTTCAGAGAACATATGTTCTTCCAGTCCCATCCATTTTGCTGTTAATGACAGAATTTCATTCTCATTTTTGACTGAGTATATTCCTTTGCCTATATATACTAACTTTTCTTTACCAATTCATCTATTGATAGGTACCTAGATTGAGTCCATCTTAGGGATTGTAAGTACTGCTACATTAAGCATGGTTATACAGGTATCTCTTTGGTTTGCATACTTTTTTTTGGCTACACACCCAGAAGTGAGATAACTGAATCATAGTTACTGGTAGTGTGTCGAACTTTTCGGCTTGCCTGGGTCACACTGAATGGAAAGGAATCATTGTTGGCCACAGAGAAATGTATATAATATAGTTAATATATATATAAGAAAACTTTCTTTACTTTTTAATATTTTCATTACAATATTTTTAAAAAGGTGGCAAGCAGGCCTTAGGCGGTGGATTAGCCACACCTTGAATGACTTTTTAGGAAATGATCCCAAAAGCACAGGGAAACAAAAGTAAAAACAGTCTAATGTTGTAATATCTAACTAAAAGGTTTTTGCAAAGTGAACGAAACAATCAGCAATGTGCTTTCAATTGTGGCTGAAAAGCCTTCTTTCTTGAGCAAATCTAAAGCACCAAGAAAATAATGTGCAATAGCAGATGTGATAGCAAAGAACAGGCTTGTTCACACCTCATTTTCATGGTGAGCAATATAGTAACCTGCAAAACTACTTTTTAATGAAATAAGAAACTTATTACATTCATCTTTAAAGCAACTAAAGAATAAAATCTAGTACATAAAATGTCAGAAAAAATTCTCAACCCATAAGGAATATGGTATAAGCTTCACAAAACCAATGCTAATAATTAGATACTTAAAACAGAACTGTAACACATATGGGAATTAGATTATGGTTGCAGGTTCAGAGAAAACTAAAAGAAATGCTGAGTTAGAATTACTCTCAAATTAACATTCAATTGTTCTGTTTTTATATCAGTTATGATGGTGTCTCAATGCTCACTAATCCAATACCATTTGTTTAGTTTGTCATTGCTTTTATTAGCTCAAACCATTGGTAATAATCTTGTTTGAAAAACAGCACAAAAAATAAATTCCCAGGAAATCCTAGTTTCTCAGGATTATCTCTATTAAAGATAATCTTCAATAAGATAGAAGATTAAAGAAGATCATCTCTATTAAAAGATCCCCCTTAAAAAAAAAAGACTGGCCTCCTCTGTATTTTTGCACTGGGGAATTGTTTATACTTAAGGACAAATTAGTAAAACTGAGTAAGGATCATTAAATAAAGCAGATAGCA
>RJWT010009633.1:0-24923 GCA_004365215.1 Cuniculus paca | reverse complement strand
TTCTTTCTTTCTTTCTTTCTTTCTTTCTTTCTCTTTCTCTCTCTCCTCTTTCTTTCTTTCTTTCTTTCTTTCTTTCTTTCTTTCTCTTTCTTTCTCTTTCTCTTTCTCTTTCTTTCTCTTTCTCTGTCTCTCTCTCCCTCCCTCCCTCCCTCCTCTTTCTTTCTTGCTTTCTTGCTTTCTTTCTTTTGTGTGGTGGGGATGGAATCCAGGCAACTGCTCTACCGCTGAGTCCTCAGCCTTGTGCCTCTATTTCACACATTGGCTTATAGCTGAGTGACACTTAGGTGGCAGAGATTCTACAAATTCATGTGTTATAATAATTTAAAAATGGTGGTTACTAAGCCTGAGAAGATGTGAATTTACTTTTTAGTTTTCCAACTTTCATGATGTAGCTTTTAACCTTTTGCGTGGGTTGTACATTTCCCTAGTAAACATGCCAACTATTAAATAAACTGTGGGTCTGGGGACAGCAGTGCTCCTGTCTGACAGACCTATTCATTTATTAATGGCTAAAGGGCTTCAGTTTTTGATGGACTTTTGCCTCATTTTTACTTCAGAGAAAGTTAATTATGAGGTTATAGCAACAATTTGAGCTTTATTGTTGTTGACGTGTTTTACTCATCTAAGTCTGATGACAGCACTTCTGAGACAGGTGCTGTCATATCCGTTTTCCTAGGCTAGGCTCAGAGGGGTGTGCCAAGGGTTCCATGACTGAGATTTGAATACATGCAGTCTGTTTTCCCAGCTCACTCTCCTGTCCCCTAAGCTAGCTGGAGGTAAGGTTGATGTGATGCCCTCAGGTAATTTGAGAAGTTTGGAGCCTGGCTATCTGGGTCATTGTGGTTGTATGGAACCGATCTGGGCACACCGTTGTCCATATTTGTCTCTCCCTTTCCCCCTCCCAGTCTCATGCTGTCTTTCCCCATCCCTGTCTGCTTAAATTATCTCCCATCCCTACCCAGTTTGAAGACCCCCTGTTTGCCCATGTTCGGCTACAAGCATGTGCTGACACTGACTGATCAGATGACCCGCTTCAATGAGGAAGTGAAGAAGCAGAGTGTATCACGAAACCGGGATGCCCCAGAAGGTGGCTTTGATGCCATCATGCAGGCTACAGTCTGTGATGTGAGTTTGGAGGGCATGGGATGCCAGACACAGATGACAGATCAAAATGGGGAAGCAAGTGGCTCACTCTGCGGATGTCTGGTGTGAAATAAGGGATAAAGACTGAGCAGAATTTTGTTCATTGTGAATAATAAGTTGCTTCAGATATGCATCCTCTGCTTTTATTCACTCCTGGCCAAAGCTGACATCTCTTGGAACCTCAGTGGTCCCAGATGTTTCAGTGAAGATCATCTTCCCACCTTCTCCAGAATTATTTCAGAGTCAAGGATAGGTTGATGTTTACATAGGATTTCTCCCAGCCCAGCCCACCTCTGTAGATGAAAGTTGGTTTCTAGATGGGCAACATGATTATCATTGGAAGAATTATGTTTGGAGCTGAAGGTGTCATTCGTCTGTTTGAACTAATCAGCTATGAGACTGCTTTCTAAATAGAACATAAACCCCTGAATTGGAAAGTTGTAGTTTGGATTTCAAGGACTTCGACTGAGGTTCTTTTCCAAAATGACTTGCTTGGCCCTTTGGGCAGGTAGGTCCTTGGATCATTATTCTCTACCAGTGACGTGGCTGAAACTGCTTTGTCTCTTTTGCTTTTATTTAAACAGGAAAAAATTGGCTGGAGGAATGATGCATCACACTTGCTGGTGTTTACTACTGATGCCAAGACCCATATAGCACTGGATGGCAGGCTGGCGGGCATTGTCCAGCCCAACGATGGGCAGTGTCACATTGGCAGTGACAATCATTATTCTGCCTCCACTACCATGGTGAGATCCCTGGCACCACCCCAGCGTTCATGTCTACTACGACTAAGGTTGCCCTAGCTCAGTCAACACCTTTGCATGAATATGAAAATGGCAGCCCTTCCTGAGCCCTTCCTGAGCAGTGGGCAGGGCTCAGTTCCAGCCTGCTCCTCCCCTGCTAACAGGATACCCTTATACAGGGTACAACTTATACAACTACTGGAAATTGCCTTGACTGTGACCATTGTTGTCACTGGTTCTGCTGCCATCCATATTGGCAGAAGTGTCACAGTATCCAGAATAGACCCAGAGGACTCTCTTAGGGCCAGCTGGGAAGTGGGCCTTCCTCCCTACCCTAATGGTGAGCCCCTCCTTGGAATACCATGTCACTTGTGGTTACTGCGAGAAGACAGGATTGGTGGTATTGGTGGAGGATCACAAGAGGAAGGCTAAGGTGTTTGCTAGTAGCTCTAAAACAGCAAGGCATCACCTGGTGCCCAGCCTGTGAAGCCCGTGCTGTTACTGCACTGAATTAGAGTGATAAGAAGGAGTTGTGTAGTTTTGATGTCATCAGCCTATACCTCTTCATCTGCCCCTAGAGTTCACAGGTTTCTATTGCCACTTTATCCTTATTCTTGTGTTAGTCCATTTTTGGTTGCTAGTAACACAATACCACAGACTGGGGAATTTATAAACAAAAGAGGTTCATTTTGACTCATTGTTCTGGAGGTTCAGGGCTGAGGAATCTCATCTGGTAATGGTCTTCTTGCTGCCAGAGTCCCAAGATGGTGTAAGGCATCATCCAGCAAAAGTCAGGGAACACAAGTGTATATGCATGTATCTTCTGGTTTCTCTTCCTTTTCCTATGAAATCACCAAGATTCAATCATGAGACTCCGCCTAATGACCTTATCTGATCACAATCACTTCCCAAAAGTCACACCTCCAAACACGGTAGTCAGATTAAACTTTCACTCTTCTGATACCTTGCGGTGGGAATTAAATGTTAACACCTGAAACTTTGAGGGACATCAAAACATAACCCAATCATAGCACTTCACTTTGACCATGGGGTAAAAAATTTAAAACATCACTACTGTCTTTGTCATAGCCCAAATCAGCCAAGAATTCAGGGACTTATGTGAGATTTTTAAACTTTCATGTCCTCTCTTTCTCTAGGATTATCCGTCTCTGGGGCTGATGACTGAGAAGCTGTCTCAGAACAATATCAATTTGATCTTTGCGGTGACTGAAAATGTAGTCAGACTCTACCAGGTAACTCTGCCTTCAGGCTGAAGCGGGTCCTGTGATGGGTGGACCTAACCCAGAGAGCCATCCTATGCTACCATAAGCAGTGGTCCCAACCTAGAAAGATCTTTCTTCAACCCACTTCCCAGGTACTTAGGATTCCTCCCTGTGACCTTTTCCTTCCAACCTCAAACTTACTAGGAAAGGTATGTTGATGTTTGCAGTGATGGTTGGGAGGTGACTCAGTGTGGTGAGAGTATAAAAGGTTTTCTGTAATTTAGCTCAGGACTGAAAAACTGCTGGATATATTCCTAGTAGTGACAAGTGAAGTATCTCATACATTTCTCCAATCTTCACTTTAAGACTCTCAATTTGATTTGGTACCAAGACCATTACTGTCCTTCACTAAAGCTCTGAGCATATTTGTTTTCCTTTTTAGAACTACAGTGAGCTCATCCCAGGGACCACAGTGGGGGTTCTGTCTGCCGATTCCAGCAATGTCCTCCAGCTCATTGTTAATGCTTATGGGGTAAGTGTCTTGTGCTGGGAACAGGCCTGCTGAATCTTCTGGACTTGGCTTATGGCGCTCAGATTTGGGAGTGCTGGCTGCCAGTTCAACATGTAGCCTTGTTGCCTTCCTCTTTTGCTCCCAGATGCTGAGCAATGGCCAATCCTGTGAGGAATGCAGCCTTCTTTCTGAGAAGGAAATGACCAAGCAAAGAATGCCAGAGTACAACAGAGACAATGAGTGGAGAGCTTAGATAGGTGGAAAGGGAGGGGTTGGAGATTAGATGGAGAAGGAGCAGTTGCAGGAGACAGTGAGGGAAAGCCAGGCTCCAACAACAGAGAAAAGAGAGAACTAAGCCATGGGGAAGGTGAGCGTATTTTTTGTTGTTATTGTTGTACTACAGATTGAACCTAGGACTTTCACAATAAGCTACATCCCCAGTTCATTTTTAGTTTTTTTTTTTTTTTTTAATTTTAAGACAGGGTCTCGTTGAGTTGCTAAGTTTTCTGGGCTGGGCTTGAATTTGAGATCTTCCTACCTTAGCTTCCCAGAGTGCTGGAATTACAGATGTGCACCACCATGCTCAGCTTAGTGTAGTTAAAAATTAGAAAGTGCAGCTACTCAAGGTGATGTGTATTGATACTCCCCTGCTGCATGTCTGTGAAGCCTGCAAGGGGGTCTAGATTTTACTCAGGTTCATTTTGACTGAAGTGGGGACAGGAAGAGCAATTTTCTAGGGAGAGAGCTGAAAACAGGCTCCTGGGTACTTTGGCAGCTGGCAAACGTCAGCATCTGGCACTGTCAGGATGAGTCCAAGGTCACCTGGCAGATTTTTCTTGGGATAAAATTGGCTCTTGCCCAGTTACTTTTAGCTCATTTCCTTAACTTTCCTTTCTCTTTTATGTTCAGAAAATCCGTTCTAAAGTAGAGCTAGAAGTACGTGACCTCCCTGAAGAATTGTCTCTATCCTTCAATGCCACCTGCCTCAACAATGAAGTCATCCCAGGCCTCAAGTCTTGTGTGGGGCTCAAGATTGGAGACACGGTGAGGCAGGCTGGGTAGGGGCTGGAGCTGCAGATCTGACCCTGCCCTCTATCTTGGAGCATCTGTGGGCACCCCACCACTTCCTTTTAGTACTTTCTTCCTAAAAGTCATTACAAGTCAGATGTACTACAGCTACCAATCTTCTATATTTGCTAACTGCACATAACTATCAGGGCTTTTAAGAACTTCTATTTTGTTTATCTCTGTTTGTTTATGCATATTTGAGTGCAAGTGAAAGTATTTCTTACCTTGGGCTCCTAACCAGTTTCCAGCCTCCCCTAAGGTAATACCTTTTGTTTCTCCACAATGTGAAATTTATATTATCTACAAATTTTTGTTGAGCACTGACTGTGTGCCAGGCATTATTCTATTTGCTGAAGATTCAACAGCAAATGAAACAGGCAAAAATACTTATCTTTGTGGAATTTGAGGATGCAAATGTTCATCATGGCTGTACAATTCCTTCATGGCTTTCTTTACTTGTTGGTTCTCTGCTGCTTCTGCCCAAGTAGGGAAGGATTGGTAGAGAACAGGGAGAAAGGAAGATAAGTAGATCTTGCAATTCAGTGATCTTTCTATAGATCTATTTATTGATCTTTTTATCAGTCTATTTTTAAGGCACATGTTTCCACACCCCATGTAAGAAATTTTGGTCTGTGATGAAATGTTACGTGGAAATTGAATAGCAGATCCTCAGCTTATGGTTGTGCACTCTGTGGCATGGTGTGGTGCAACACAGTGTTTTGTGTATCTGTTGATATGCAGTGATCTGTGAAGCTAGCTTAGTTGATTTGAGCAGTGTTCACAAGACTGCGGACTCTGTTCTGTTTGAACTGGTTTATTTCACATGTGGAATAAAACAGCCTTCTACTTCTCTACTGTAACTATGTCTCTGGGGCTCGCCAGGTATGTCACAGCATCACAGCTATGCCAGTGCTCGTTCTGCTTTGCAGTGGGAAGGCTGGGGAAATCTAGATTGCAGGAGGTTTATATACCCACTTTGGGTGTTCCTTGACAGGGCAGAGAGTAGCTTCCTTTCCTCTGGTCTGGAGTGTTGACTGGACCTGCTTGGGTCTGAATGCCATCTTGCTTTACATCCAGGTGAGCTTCAGCATTGAGGCCAAGGTGCGTGGCTGCCCCCAGGAGAAGGAGAAGTCCTTCACCATCAAGCCTGTGGGCTTCAAGGACAGTCTCACCATCCAGGTCACTTTCGACTGTGACTGCACTTGCCAGGCCTATGCTGAACCTTACAGCCGCCGCTGCAACAATGGCAATGGAACCTTCGAGTGTGGGGTGTGCCACTGTGGGCCTGGTTGGCTGGGGTCCCAGTGCGAGTGCTCTGAAGAGGACTATCGGCCCTCTCAGCAGGACGAGTGCAGCCCCAAGGAGGGCCAGCCAATTTGCAGCCAGCGGGGCGAGTGCCTCTGTGGCCAGTGCCTTTGCCACAGCAGTGACTTTGGCAAGATCACGGGCAAGTACTGTGAGTGTGATGACTTCTCCTGTGTTCGCTACAAGGGGGAGATGTGCTCAGGTGAGTAGAAATGTGTGCCGTGTGTGCCCACATAGCTCTGTAGCCTTGCATACTCACACTGTAGCCTAGGAAACATGAATGAGGGCTTGAACTGGGCAAGCGGAGGAGATGGTATTCTAGTCCAAAGGCAGAAAAACAGAAATGAAGAAGGGAGGGAAACTGATCTTTCCCCTTGCTTGTGGGGTAGAGGGAAACTAATGTGAAGGTTGAAAGGAGCAGGAACCATCAAAGTGAAGAAAAGTTTTGGTTTGTTCTTACCTTTCTTCTGCCTATTCTGCTAATGTTTTAAGTTCCCAGTCTTTTTGAATATAAGGACTAATATATTTTTGTCACTAAAAAATTACTGATGGTGATGAAAGTTTTGTTACTACTTCATTACTATTGGTACTAGCATTCCTTTTTTGATTCTAGATCTGTGTTGTCCAGTATGGTAGTCAGTGAGATGTGAGACTGAGGGGGGAAGGGTTGCCCTAGAGGAGGCCTACAGATAGCCTGTTGGGGTGCCCTTGCTCCCATTACTCCAGGGTCTGATTGTTCCTGAGCTAGTGGGAGGGTTCCCAGTCAGCTGGTCCCATTGAAGGCACCAAAGAAACTAGCTGCCTGCTCAGCAGCCCTGGTTCCTGCCTCTGGCAGTGCGAGAATAGCTCGTCCTTAGTGCTCCAGTTTCATTCAGGGGGGGACCCAGGCAGCCGAAGCAGCCTCACTCTACCACTTCTTCCCGGAGTAATTGGTGCCCAGTGACCTCACATCTAGAGCCTGTGGTGCTGCAGGCATATCCTTAGTGAGAGAACTCAGTGTTACTCAGTCACTATTCCCTCTGGGTGGGCATTCAGTCCAGTGTGATTCCTGACCTCTCAGAGCTGTAGCCCAGCTTGCCATTGTCCTTCACCAGAGCTGCTGGCCCTATGTCCTGTTCTTTGTCATAAGCAAGAACTCATGAGGCAGGAGTGCTGTTTCTCTAGTCCCTGGCATCTAAGCATAGCAGCTGGTTGCCCAGCCCACTCCCTCCCTATTTTAGGTATTGTCTGAGGTTGCCCTCTGTCAGCAGCCTGCCTTACACATCAGGGAGTGTGTCCTTTTCCTCAAGGTGCTTTCCCACCTGTTGCATTCTCCAACACAAATTGCCTAGGCATCCTTTGTTCCTTTGTGAGCCAGATTCTGTGCTGTAGTCATGTAGGCTAGAAAGGCAGAAGAGTTTTACCTGCCATTACCTTACCTAAAGGTAATTCACAACATGAGGCAAAATCTCCCAGATTCCAGAAATGAGGTGTCCTCAGGGAGTCTTAAAGATTTTTCCTGGGGGGAAATTCGTGGTGGAGATCTGGCGAGCTACATGGAGGAGCCTCGTTCCTAAAGAAGGGTGGCTCCTAGAGGAGAGGAGCCAGGAGGATGAGCCCAAAAGTCTAGCTATGCAGGAAGAGTGATGGCATTCTCTCTGACCTGGAACACGTTCTCTTCCCTCCTTCCCCCAGCTGGATTCCTTCTTCCCTACTCCCCATCTTTCATTCTTTTTCACTTTAGTGCCCCCGCCCTTCTGACTTTCCTATGAACCCAGGCTTGGCCTCCCTTCTGCTTAGGGGAAGAGGGGTGCCAGTCCTGTGACATTACTACACTGTGGCTTCCTTTTAATGGCCGACTGTGCCAGGGCTTGGGGTCAATCTGCTGGCTCTGGCAAGTCACTTCCACCCCCAGTCTCACTCCCTGACTGGCCTGGCAGATCATCTTGTCAAAGATCACTTTGTTTTGCCTTACAAAGGCGACACTGTGGGACAAGGGTTTCTGAGGAGGCTAAGGGCTGTGCTGTTGCCAGGACTCTGTGATGTCGATCTTTCCCCGTCCAGGAGCCATGGGCAAAAGTAAGGCGTAGTGGTCACTGTGGGCCCCACTCTGAGGCTAAGAGCCTTGGTTGATAATGGCTCAAGCTGCCCTTGCTTTGCAAACGGGCCCTTGGCTTGACAGGAGCGCCCTTCCCCTTAAATGCTGACCAATTAGTGAAGGGCCAGGGATTACACAAGGCCAGTTCCTTTGCCTCAAAGTGGACCCAGCTCTGTGGTACTATTCTTGGTCCAGAGCCCACTGTGGAGTCAGGCTGAAGGCAGACTCTGTCAGACTACATATCTTGCCGATGTGTGATTGTTGCTATAGACTGCATCCTGCCCTCCTTTCCACTCCCTCCATGAGTCACTGGAGCAGGAATTCTCACTGCAAGTTGTATACTAGGGAACCTAACCTAAAACTCAGAACCTGTATACTTTCTCCACCCTCCTCCATCCCCAACGTCTCTAATCCCCAGATATACTTGGCTGCTGGGGAGTTGGGCTTCTGCTCCTCAGGCTTCCTGGAAAACAGCCATTTCTTTCCAAGGCAGCGAAAATGTGGTTGAGCCTTATTGTTTGTTTAGTTTTGGTGTGTTTGAGCTTTGAATGCCAATGTGGTTACTAGAAGAAGGTTCTGGGACCACAGGCAAAGGGACTCACAGTGGCAAAGAGACACTAGTTGCACCCACTGGAGTTGCTGGGAGCAGTAGGTGCTAGCTAGTTGCTGGGTGAGCCTGGCTTTGTATCATTCTCGGCTCTACCTTCTCAGAAGAATAGTCACAGTGATAATAATTTCCAGACCAATTTAGGTTACTTCCCCTTTTCCCCCTGCCTTATCCTTTGATTAACAATCAGACTTTAATTATGCATTCGCTTCTTCCTGATTCAGAGTTCTGGAGGACAGAATCACTTGCAAGGTTTAGGAACCAACTTTTTCTTTTTTATTATTATTATTATTTTGCAGCACCGGGGATCAAACTCATAACCTCGCACTTGCCAGGCAGGTGCTTAAGCCACTGAGTTAAATCCCTGGCCCTAGGAACCAACTTTTAAAACCTTGTTTACATAGATATTAAGGGAACACAGCACTGCAAATTAATGACTCCCTTTAAGCAGCCTGGCCCCCCAGTTCTGGGTCTGTCTGAGTCTGTCGGGTAGGTTGTAAAGTGAATAATCTTTCCCACCAGGAATGACAGCTCTTTTCAGTACTGTAATAGCATAACACAGGGCATATATGGTGAAATGTGTGTTGGCTAATATGTGGAAATGTGAGGTGGGTGATGAAGCAGGTAGAGCCCATTGTGAAACACTTGAATATTTACTAAGGACTTTGGACTTGAGGCAATATGAAGTTTTTGCAGGGTTTTAAGCAGGTCAGTAGCATGATAATGTTGAGTGATATTTTAAAACTGGTTCTCTCCTGGAGGGAAGGAGCAATTTTGCCTCAGGGGAGACATTTGACAATGTCTGATGATTTCTTTGATTGTCATAATAGATAAGGTATTACTGATAGAAAGATAGAGTACGAGGATGCTAAGCACTCTGCAGAGTACAGGACAGCCCCACACAATACAGAACTGTCTGACCCAAAATATCAAGAAGTGCCAAGTTTGAGAAATGAATAGGATTACATGCTACTAAAGAATTTAGCACAGTGCTTGATATTAAATGCTCAACAAATGTTCATGAACATCACCGTTAGTGTTATCATAGGCATTGCTTTCTACTGGGAATATTCATTTTCTTGGTTGGTTTGAAAAATAGATGCTTTCCAAGTCTATTGGGCCATATGTGATTTAATGATGTCAGTTTGAGAAGAGAGCCAGGATATTTCTGAAACTTTTGAGTATAAAGACAGGAATGAGAATGGGCCAGCAGAGGCTTGTTGGAGGCCATTGGGCTACATAGGATATGGTCTCTACTGCAGGGAAATCTCTCTTTTCATTTAGCTTCTCTTGTCTGCTGTCTTTTTCTGTTTTTTTTTTTTGTTTTTTGTTTTTTGTTTTTAAATTTAGGATATTGTATTGTATAGCAATTCAAAACATTCAAAACAAATTAAATAGTTTAACTTATTTGATAGGCATATAAGCATTTCAAAAGCATAATGAAATCCGATTATGTGGTGCATAATGTAGACTAGAGTATAATCTAACACTATGCAGACATTTGCTGAATAAAAGCTCCCTGCAGGACCAGTACATATAAACATGGGTAGGGTACATGGAGACTAATTCTGTGTAACCTTTTTGAGATTTAGAGTCTAAAACACAATTATGTTTTTCAGGTAGGCACCAAGTTATTAAAAAAAAATTTCACAACGGTTGTTCTGACGTTTCTTTCGTTAGATACTGTATTTACATCAACAATACATGTGATTTGCCAGGAAAAAAAAATCCAAACCAAAACACCATTCCAGATCCCATACACTTAAATATATCACTCTCATTGGAATTGCTATCAACATAGTCTTTACAACTAGCCCAAAGCATATATTTAAGAAGTTTTTGGGCCTGGGATTTAGCTCAGTGGCATAAGCACCTGCCTGGCAAGCACAAGGTCATGAATTTGATCCCCAGTACCAAAAAAACAAAAAAACAAAAACCAGAAGTTTTTATAAATTATTTGTGATGTTCATTATGTTTAATTGTTATGCCAAACTGTTTTCTGATGAGGACAACATTGTGGTTTATGCAATAATGGAAACCTCAAATTAATCACCATATAGCTTCTAAGACTTATGGGAGAATAAACTAGGATGGTACACAGATATTAAGATGAAATCCACAGCGTTGGAATTATAAATGTTTAGAGCAGCCCAGGCTAGAAGATAATCTCAATCTCACCATTAGAAGAATGAAATATGATATGGTCCAAAATGTATCCTTAAAGTTTTGTTTCAGCCCTCAGTCTGAATAGTGAGGATTGATCTTCAGTCCAACCAGCAGAAATTGACTGTTGTATTTTTTGTTTTTTTTTGGGTACGGGGATCAAACTCATGACCTTGCACTTGCCAGGCAGGTGCTTGTGTCACTGAGCTAAATCCCTGGCCCTTGACTGTTGTATTTATTGTACAGAGTATGTACATTCTAGAAGGCTCTTTTAGTGCTACACTGTTTTTAGTGCTACACTGTACTATTTTTCCCAGCAATTTGAAGGTGTGCAAATTCCACAAAGTCATCAATGAGAACAAGCTATTCTCCTTCATCATAATTAGACATGTCATCTGCAATCACTGTAGTGAAGTCTAAAAGAAGATTCCAAGTATCTTTTGGCATTGATTGTTTATGATGTTCCAACAAAAATTTCATAAGTCTAAGAATTTAAAGCTTCCATTAAGCACTAAGTTCCAGTAGACAATGGCTATTTCTAGATCTAATCCTTTTTGTCCTGGATTCTTTGCAAAGTTAAAAGTACGCTGGTAAAAATTCTTAAATCGTCCTGGTTCTTTCAATTCTTGTTCCATCTTGAGTATTTGAGCCTTTAGCTTTTCTGTGCTATCACATCCTAATTCTGTCATGCTGTCCATGAACTCCTGCTTGGAGAACTCACATTGTGTTGCTGCTCTGAACTTCCGTGCAATGATCAAAACACTAATGCTGGCTGGATCAAGTGACCAGTCATCACAGAAATGCTATATACCATCTATTCCAATTTTACTTTCATCTTGAGGCTCTTTGTATCTATTGTATAGTTGTTCTAACTTCTTCCTGTCCAATGATCTTTTTACTTTCTCTCATATGTAAACTTAAGGATTTTGGAAAACATCTATTGCAGCATCTAAGTTCCAGTCATTTTGAGAAAGACAACTTACTGCAGTTCTTTCACTAGGTTGTGTGAAGATCATAAACTGTCAAATTTTATCCTACAGTGATTTCAATTTGTTCATGTTGGTGACCTCCAGGCCTCCCTCCTTCCCCCTTCCTTCCCTCTCCCCCCTCCCTCTCCCCCTCCCCCTTCCCCTTCCCCTCTGGCTCTGCAGCAAATGGGCTTCGCTGTCTGGGGCAGCTCCTATCACTGTTCTCCACGGGTCTGCTCATGTGCAATGCCCACCCCCCAATCTCGTACACTCAGAGGAGGCTGCCCTGGCCTTAGGAGGTGGAGGGACCAGATGGGCAGTGGCAGTTGGGCTTCTCCAGGTGCAGGGGTTCCCCTGTTTGCTGTCTTTTCTCTCTGGACTTCATGGCCATATAGGACCTCCAAATGATATAAGGGAAAATAACTCCCAAAGAGCCAGTTGTCTGATACGCCCGAGTTTGTGTTCCCCAAAATCGAGCATGCGTGCCTTGGCTACCGAGGTCTGAGGGGCCACGTAGCAGTATACCGTCTATGTATCGTAAGACCGTGACTTGGGAAAATTCAAAACATGCTAAGTTATGGGGAAGCACTTGTCCAAAAGGATGAAGACTGTCTCTCAATCCTTGAGGAAACAGTCCAACTCAGTTGACGTGCTTGGTCACGAGTATTTTTAAAGGCAAAAAGAAACCGGCAATCTGTATGTAAAAGAATACAAAAGAAGGCATCTTTTGAATCTAACACTGAAAACCAACACGCATCTTCTGGGGTCTGAGAAAGGTGTGTATGGATTAGCACCTCTGGGCGAATTGGCACTACTGCTTCATTTATCAGTCTAAGGTCCTGTACGAACCTCCACTCCCCACTGGGTTTTTGAACTCCCAGGACTGAGGTGTTGCACAGGGTATTTATTACAGTGTTTAAGAAGACCTTGTGCCCTTAAGTTTTTGATTATAGGCAATAGTCTTCTTTTTAACTTCAGTCCTCAGAGAGTTTTGTCTCTAGTGAGGAAAAATAGTAGGAACTTAGAGATGTATTTGCACCAGGGCAGCTCTTACCGCTCTTCCTATTCTACCTGTAGTTGCCCATACTTCAGGATTTATTTCTGTCTCCATGAGAGGAAGGCAGTATACCTGATCTGGGGGCATATATATTACAGTATTCAAGCAAGGTTAGATATCTCTCTGCAGGAGGGAAACTGGACTTTCAGGCATAATTAAAAAGGAATGGGAGAACAAAAAGCAATCCCATTTACAGCCTAAGGGTTGTGAAAAATAGTTACCTCCTCTCCAGTGACTACTTCCACTGAAGTATTTTGGCTGGAAGGAAAGCCAGGGTTGAAGAGAAGGACTGAGAGATATGTGCCAGTGCCCAGCAATAGGCTGTCCCTCTATAGCAATGATTACTCAAGGTTCTTCCCTGGAGATGACAGTTCAGCCAGAGGGAGAAGGCAGAGAGTGCCTTGGGGCCCTTCAATCTTGCTGGAGCAGCTGATAAGATGAATCTGATCCCTGGGACCTCTGCCTCAGGGGCAGTCCGACTTTCAGTGGTCACATTTGCAATCAGGGCATGGCTCAGGGGGCCTCTTGTCGTGATGATTCTTATCACAGTTCCTCCTAAAGTGATAGCAAGTGAGTTTAGTTGTTGAGCTCTCCTTAGTGTACTGACAGTCAGAGTACTTAGTGTACTGAGAGTCTGTCTTGGTTACTTTTCTCTCGTTGTTGAGACAACATACCTGATGCCCAAAGTGAAGGATGGAGACGTTTATTTCTTACAGTTTTGGCGGTTTCAGTCCATACTTAGCTGGTTCCAAGGCAAGGTGGCATGGCTGAGGGGCAGCAGCTGTTCATGGCGGCTGCAAGTGGCAAGAGCAAACCACGCAAAAGAGGAAAGCACATCTTCTTGACCTTACATTGTATGTCAGCTCCATCCCTGGGTGGGGTGTAGAACTCACACCACCAATCCCACTAGACAACAAATCAATCACAAATGCTAGATTCAGCTGCTTCCATGACTACATGAGGCTTTTAGGGGGGCACCTAGATACAAACCATAACAGGGTCTATTCATTTTAAGGCTGCAATCAAAGCAGCCATTTTCTCTGGATCTCTTTGTCTTCTCCCTTTGGCCTCCTCCTGGTCCCAATTATAAAATACTGAAGAGGTAATCCTCACTAAAGTATCAAGTGAATTATCTGGAGCAAAAGCCATCTTCTGTAGCTTTTTCCTAATATTTGAGGCTGATAGGGTAATAAATTTGTCTTTTAGAATAATCTGTCCTATAGAATCAGGAGCCGGTGATGTATGTTTTATTAATGCCTCTTGTAAATGATCTAAGAAGGCAAAGAAATTCTCATCTTTTTCCTGATGAATAGTTGACAATTTAAAATAACTGAAGGGCTTAGTTCTCATCCTTCTTAGACCTTCAAGAATACGTGTCTGAAGATAGATATCTCCTATTCCAATCTCCCATATAGTTGGTAGGCCAGCAGGAACTGGCTCTCTCTCTTCTGGCCTTCTAAAATTAACAATATGACATTCATCTCCAAATGTAATAGCAGCTTGTAATGCTGCTTGTCTCTTATTAGAAGTCAGTGTTTGACATTAAAACATCACATCTTTCCAGTCTAATTCATAGGTCTGAGTAAGCCCTCAAAAGAACTCAATGCATTGATCAGGGTCACCTGCAAAACTTTCCCTCACCTTGTTTGATCTGTTTGAGGTCACTCAGGCTTAGTAATAGTGGATGAGACTTCAATCAACGTTGCCTTGGAGACCTCATCCTCAGGGTTCAAAGGGCAAGGAAGGGGAGCCTCAGGCTCAGTGACAGTGGATGCATCTGATTGTGCCTTAAGGACCAGGGTTGTATCTGGTTTTCCTGTGGCTTACATTTACATTTTGAGCACAAATAAAGATTATATCTTAATGCAAAGAAAGTCTGATTCAGGGGCCAGGGATATCATGTAATCTGAGCAACTACTTTGAAGATAACAATATGCAATATATTAACCATTGTTAATTTCCTTTTATGCTTTTTTGAAATTCCGTATCATTATTTCTATTTTTTTCTCTTTAAAATAAAAAAAGAAGAAAGTCTGAATATAAGATAGTTGTGACCATTTTCCTGTCTCTTACAGTACAATTCTGGTTGTGAAGTAGTATCATAATCAGTACTTCCCTCTGTATTCCATTTTGCCACTACAGGGTAGGCAGGCCATGCACAGGTGCAGAAAAATATTAAACAGCTTTTTCTTAATTTATGAGGGTTGAACAAATTTCAGTGTTTAAGAATACATTTTAAAGGAGTAAGAGAATTCAATAATTGAGTTTCCACCTGCAACACATGAGGAAAAAATAGGCATCCTTTTAAATATCTACTTGGTTTCTATGTTCTTTCAAGGAATCCCTTGAGGTAACCTGCCATCTGCAGAGTGACCAGAAGATAGGTTGAGTTGGGCTAACCATCCTTACTGACTTACACCCCTACCTTACCTGGAAACTCACACTCCTAACTCCAGCATGTGTTTCCAAAAACACAAGCTACAATTGATCCTGGGTATAACAGTCATGTTTAAAAAAGGAAGCATTTCTAGGAATACTAATAGTCAAGAGAACTGAATCACTGCTTTCCAATTTTTTGAAAGAGAGTGAGAGAAAAACAAATCAAAAAGCAAATTGGAAGTGGTTGGAGCACTTCCCAACCTGCAAAAGAGATCACCTCTAGAAATAGATAAAATCAAGTAATGGCTCAAAGAAATTCTTCCCTGGGCTCTAGTACAAAAAAGCCTCCAAGACATTGGTGTTGTCTACCTAATCACCTAGGCAGTCTTCCTCAGCAGCAAGACAAGGCTAAGTTTTACTCAAAATCCACTATAAAATTTCCATGTCTGTATATCTGCAACACACTTATGGAACTGACAGGTTAAAACTTATATCCGTTAATTCAGCAACTATAATTTATTAGCAAATAATAAATGATGAGAATCAGACCTAGGAGGGGAGAGAGAGAAAGCCAGGAGGTTGGGGATTCTACTTTAAACTAAATGTGTTTTGGTCCCTTAAGTATTATGCTTGGGAAATACCTCCTTCTGGTCTCACCCAGAAGTTGGTTCTTTCCATGGGGTCACAGATTCAGTTTCCTACACCTGGGATACTATGCCCAGAACACATAAGCCAGGACATGGCTTTCATTTTTGTTCTTCTGGATGGGCAAAATTCCAGTGTCTCATCTGACCCAGAGACAGAGTATATATCTCTCATCAAAAATGACTTCTCTGTCTTTGGTGTTAGCAAATACTGATTTTCTATGGGCTCAAGTTAAAGGTTCCTAGCTGTTGAGTAAGAGGAAAAGATTGAGATAGTTTAGGGTTCTTCTCTAATCTTTAGCAAAAACATATCTCCAAAAAAGGAAAGTACAAAGCAACAGGAAAATATCAGAAATTAGATCAGAAAAATGAGGTCTTTTTTTCTCATGCTCATGGTGAGTTATTGAGACAACTTGCCCATGAGTCATCACCCTCAGCCCAGAAAGGTGAGACTAGGGAATTTCTAGAGCTAAGATTGCCTCCTCACCAGCAGAAGCTCAGCTCAGAAAGGAAATGGAGACAGAACAGGCTTGACATTGAGCCAGACTGTCCCAGTGAAACCTGTCCTTCAAGTCTTAAGAATAGTTACTGGCTTATTGCCTGTTAACTGGCAAATGGAGTCTCATGATTTATTCATAGGTATGTATATTTCCTACATATAAACTAGATTTCATAAAAAGACTCATTTTATAGCGTTTCATAAATTCACATTTTGGTTAGTATCAAAGTCCACTAGAGGACAATCTAACACTGCTTTTTCTTAGTGCTCCTAGGATAAGATAACAAACTGCAACAGTCAAACATGTTAAAAAACACCAGTAAATTCAACAACTAGGAAGTCCAAATGTGGCATATATAAAACAGGAGCACAAGATCTTGCCTGCAAAACATAATGGCCCATCAAAGAAATATAATCTTTCCATGTTCTCCATTTAAATTTATCATCTTTTAAACAAACAAACAAACAACAATACATAAAAACACAAGAATTTTTTTGCCCTTTCTTAAGCAATTGACAAACAAGGATGGTAGTTTCTGGTTACCTAAATGAGTCACAATCCAGAATCCATGAAACAAGAGCAAACTCTTAACTCTTCTAGTTATCTCAGTGGGACATCCAAATGATGTAGGACCTACAAATGATTTAAGGGAAATATAACTCCTCACCTACTAGATGTCTGATATGCCAAGTTCATGTTCTCCAAAATCGAATGCATTCTGAGGAGCAAAGGAGGTTAAGAGTAGGAAATTTCACTGAGGGAGAGACAGCTCCTGCCTGAGAGAGACACGAGGGGACCCAGAAAGTGAGTTGTCAGTAAGCCCACTTCTTAAAGGAAATTTTATAGAGCAAAATCACAAGATGGGTACAAAATCACAAGGTGGGTACAAAGTAGGATCAAATTATGATCAACCAATAAGGTTACAAGTATAGTCGTTTAGGTAACACTGATCCAATGGGTAAGCAAGTCATGTAGCAAGTGTGCATGGAAAGAACAAGGACATTTTTTGGAAGAGATGAGTCAGGAGGTCTTGGTCACCCACCTGGGTGACTGATGTCTATTTAGAATATCGATCATTATTGTTTGGGAGGTATGTAGGTGTAGTCATTCCATCTTATCTTGAGGCCTGGCCTCCAGTGACTATACCTCCAACCAGTTTTAATGTGTTCTTATCTTTCACATTGACTCCTTTTAGGGCCTACCCCTGCCCGACTGCCTGTAGTATTTCTATCTAACTTAATGTCTATGATAACAGGGTTCATTTAGCATGTTCACAATGGGAATGTAATAGATACGTCTCACTGCTGGGTGGTTCTGAACTACTGATGGTACAAGCCGGCCCGAATGTGTTAATGTCCTCAACAAGCTGGGAGATAGGCTATATTTGTTCTTTGTGATTTCCTTGGCTTCACTGGCTGACTGTGTGGGCTCTTGGCACCTTCTGTCTGTTCTTCGGATGCCTTACCCCAGCTACCTACACATCTGAGACACTGACTATACATTCCCTTTCCAGGCATTGGACACAACCCTGTGCTTGGACCCCTTTATTCTTTCACCTACTATTGTGCAGGTTTC
Organism: Cuniculus paca; assembly: GCA_004365215.1. Classification (NCBI taxonomy): domain Eukaryota; kingdom Metazoa; phylum Chordata; class Mammalia; order Rodentia; family Cuniculidae; genus Cuniculus; species Cuniculus paca. The sequence goes on along the minus strand of RJWT010009633.1, from coordinate 6,960 downwards.
TTGTCTTGTGTACACTTCGTCAGAGCCCAGTCTCTCACTTTACAAGGTGGCACCTAGCTGATATGAGAAGCGGAGTAATAGACATTGGTAGCTGGTTTGTTAGTGGGAAGGACCAACTTGTCCAAACTAAAGGCTATGTTGATGTTTAAACCAACTGGGAAAGGATAAATGATGGCAACAGAAGGCCTCTTAGGTGGGATCAGGTCAGGTCAGGGAAGAGGGGCAGTCTTATTAGATTAAAGGGGAAGCGTTTCAGGGCCTAAGAACTCTTTTACCATCATCAGGCCACATTGTTGAGGCTCCTGAGTGCCTTGTGAAGGTGCAGATTGTGACGGAGTGCCACACCTGCCCTTCAGACTAAAAAAACTGACTTAGTCCTTGGATTGAAGCTGGCAAATTGAGAAGCTAGAATGATTCAGAAGAAGGAAGAAAAAGTTGGGAGGTCTGGACAGATCTTGAGACTCCTTTGTTCTACAGTGACTTGGATCAAGTCCTGCCACACCTTGAGACACCCAGAAATCTGAGTTAGTCCCTATGGAGAGGGGTGCCCTGCTTGTGAACAAGCTCCCTTCCTACCTGGAGGATTAATATCTGTCTGGTTGGGAAAGTGTGGTGGCGATTCGTAGCTTGTTGTCATGGGACCAAGACCTCGTCATCCCTTCCACTTTTTGGACTGTGTACTTGCAGGCCATGGCCAGTGCAGCTGTGGGGATTGCCTGTGTGATTCTGACTGGACTGGCTACTACTGCAACTGTACCACACGCACTGACACCTGCATGTCCAGCAATGGGCTGTTGTGCAGCGGCCGGGGCAAGTGTGAATGCGGCAGCTGTGTCTGCATCCAGCCAGGATCTTATGGGGACACCTGTGAGAAGTGTCCCACCTGCCCAGACGCCTGCACCTTTAAGAAGTGAGTTGGTTGTTTAAAGAGTGGAGGGGGGCTGGGAGATGGAAGGGGACTAGAATCCATGCACTAGAATCCTTGACCCTGAAGATTTCTAAATCTGCTTGAGCCAAATGGCTTCTTTTCCCTTTCCAGTGAAAACTTTGGGGAAGTTGGAGTAGCACCAACTGTGAAGGGCCATGGTGGTACTAACCAGTCTCTAATTGGAACAAACCCTCTTCTAGTTGACATCCTGAATCTCTCAGAGTTGGAAGACTAAACCAGATATTCTCTGGAATATACCAGGACTGATCAGATTCTGTAGGAGGTGCAAAGGTTGGAGTTATGGGGGACATTATGTGGCACAAGGACATTTCCCCAGTGTAAAGTTCACTTTCATGGGGATCAGATAGGCCCCTTTCAGCCAAGTCTGGCTTTGCCATTCCTTTTACTGCTTTAAGCAGGGCTGGGTCCACAGGCGTGCAGCTGTACAAGACTCCATAGTTGGAAGGACCTTATACTTGTTTAAATATTCTACTGTCATTGTCTTGAAATTCTTAGTACTTTTTGAATAAAAATTTCATTTTACATGTGACTGATTATGACTTTAAGGTTCCCAGAAGTGTGTAGGGTTTACTATCCTGTTGCAGCCCCAGACTGTATATGAATAAACTTAATGAAGGATCTAGGGACCTCTGGTTGCCAGGTCCTCTGTGGGTGAGGAGGGTACCCCACTTCTGAACTCCACACTACAGATGTTTTGATTTTACTGAGGCAGAACAGCTTTCTTTATGTGTGGAGGTCAGAGCTGGGCTGGGATGTGCTTAAGCCTGCTCATTCTTTGCTTTCCTTTTCTGTTTTCTGTCTCCTGTAGGGAGTGTGTGGAATGTAAGAAGTTTGACCGAGGAGTCCTACTCAAGGAAAAGACCTGCAACCGTTACTGCCGTGATGAGATTGTGCCTGTGAAAGAGCTTAGTAAGTTTGGCAGGTCTAAGGGTCACACATACATAGGTTCTAAATGTTTCCAATTCAACTGCAGAGCCTATTCAACTCCCATCTATACAATGGAAGAGAAATCCCCATGTCCAGCAATGCAGAGCAAGCTTAATGCACGTTGGACATGTGAGGTCTGGCTTTCTACAGAGTTCATCTGTACCCCTAATAACATGTATCTTAGTCCCCTAACTTCACCCCCTGCCAGGAAAGGAAGGTAATGTACTTGCATTTTACAAAAGAAGAAACTGAGGGACAGAGCTGGAAAGTGGTTGTCTATGATTGGCATCGTCTTAGCTTAATTGACTGGTATGGATTTGCCAAGTTTACTTTATTAAGAATGGTGAGCAGTGCCCAATCTTTTGCTTAAAGTTTTGCTGGTTTAGAAGAAAACCCTCACCCATATGGACTTGTAATCAAAATCTCTATCCTGAAGCCCTCTGACTTTCTGGCATTCCCCCCCGCCAGGACCTCCCCACCCCAGAATAAGACAGACAAAATTAAAGACTCTGGGGAGCAAAAACTCTTGCCTGCAATTATTCTGATCTGTTTTTCATCTTGACTTTAAAGAAGATAAACTTTGCTGTTGTCAGCACATCTGATAAATTATCTGAGCTAGTGAGACACCGGATGGTGACAGGGAGATGCTAATCACCCATGAAGGCAGGAAACATACTTTCAGTGAGAGCCACAGTGAGACACAGCCAGTTAGTCTGCTTTTGGTGAGAACATTATAGAAAAGAGCTAGATCTCTGGACCTTTAGCTGATATTGGAAGTGGGCCTGGGGTGAGGTTGGTGATTTGGGGATTGTTTGAAGAAGCAATTTTTTTCTGGAGGAGACTAGGTTTCCTATGATTAGCTCAAAAAGAAGAAGCCATGGAGATGTTGAGATATTTTCATCATTTAGATCAAGCAAGTATTAAGAGTTGATTGTTAAGTACCTCTACTCCCTTCACCATACAATAATCGTAAATATAAATGCATATCTGTATGAAATTTATAAAAGTAGCTTTCCTGCTCATTATGTATTTTTCTCTCAACCTAATGAGGTAAAACTATGGTAATGTCGTTACCTTCATTTTATGGATGAGACAGTTGAATCTCAGGAGAATTGATTTGCCCAGGGAAGAGAGTGGTGCATTGAGATGAAAACTAAATTCTAAAACCTTTACTGTTTTCTTTGTATTGTAATACCACTGGTGTACTGATGGTCTTTTGCTTCAGCTCTGTTCAGTATGCTTTGAGGCTCATGTTTTAGTCCTGCTGTATCATCTTGGCACATTTGTTTAATCTGATTTGTGTATCAGTTTGTATCAGTTTTACCCATCTGATTTCACCAGTGTAGGACATAGTGCAACTAGTAGAGGTTAATCCACAGTGTCATTGGCAGAATAATATATTTCAGAGTTAGAAGAAATGAAGTCTACAAAACTGATGAGAATCAGAGAGGAGAGATGGCTCCAGGGTGGCACACCAGATCGGAAACAGAAATGGCAAAACTATGAGGGCTGCGTAAGCAAACAATTGAACGTCATTGAGCAAACAGAGAAAAGGAGATTAGGGTTAGAGATTACTGTAAGTTAGGTACTATTTTATGCCACTTAACTCCTCACCAACCCTTTAAAGGGGCATCATTTTCCTTTTGTAGATGAAGAAATTCCATGAGATCAAATAACTTGTCCAAGATTACACAGTTGGTAAGTGGTGGACACAGGCTTTGAATCAGAATGCATAATGTTGTCACAGAATGTCCCTTCCAGAAGAAGGAATAAGAATCAAATGGGCCTGTTGGGGACAAAATATATTAGTGAGGGTCAATGACTGTGAAGTATGATAGCTATCTCAAATCTAGACATCGTACCTAATGTCAGGCACAGAGTTTCCTGTCATGTTTTCCCAGAAGTTCTATGATAGGAATTTGAAAAGACCTCATCTTCCAGAAATTGACATGCTTTTAATTTTTCCATATTCTTCCCTCCTGCATTCCAGAGGACTCTGGCAAAGATGCAGTGAATTGTACCTATAAGAATGAGGATGACTGTGTTGTCAGATTCCAGTACTATGAAGACTCCAGTGGAAAGTCCATCCTGTATGTGGTAGAAGAACCAGGTGAGTGAAATCAGAGCCCTATCCCTGCCTCAGGGAGAGAAAACAATGCTAGGCAGGAATTTCCACCCATTACTCCTCTTAAACAGAACAGGTTAAGCCTGGCCTTAAAAGTCATATAAGTTAATCTTCATGGTGAAGGGAATATAGAAGTTTTACCAAAAGTGACTTGCTAACTAAGGAGATACAAAAATAAGAATGTGGATAGAGGAAGAAGATAGGTATAGATATCATCAAGAAAAAAATATATCATGGCATTTGTTGAGGTAATAATGCCAAGAAGTAAGAAATTTAAATTGTGAATTGTAGGAGCTTGTAGCATATGGCATATGGTCTACTATAAATGAGATGGTTGTCATGAGCAACCTGCCTGCTACTGCAGAGGAAGTCCTGATGGTGGGAAGCTTTGAGCTTAGCAAGTTTGTAGCAGAATGTAATTTTGGATTTGGGACATTGACTCAAGGCTTCCCTGACCAATGAAAAGATACTGCTTGCTCTTCAACCCTCTGGAATTAGAGAGTCCATCTTACCATACACAGACCAACAACAGGTTTGTCACTCTCAATATTGTAGACTTTGCTTCCCCTACTATCTTCGTAGCCTCGGTCTTTGTTCATTTTCTGTTGTATAACAAAATGCCTTAGGCTAGGAAATGTGTAACAAAAAGAGGTTTATTTGCCTTATAGTTTCGGAGGCTGAAGCTTCAAAACTGGGTAACTCATTGGTACAGCTTCTGGTGAGGATTCCCTTGGCTACATAACAGTCTAGCAGATAGCATCATGATGGGAACATGTGTGGAAGGGAGAGAACAGTCACGTGATAAGACAAGAAATAGTTCAGGGGCCAGGCTAACTCTTACTTATTAACTTATCTATTTGTTGTTAGAGATTGGGCCCATCTCAAGTGGTCTGCCAGTGAGCTATACTTTTAATCCAGGCTCAGTCTTTTTATAGCAACTCTCCTTTAAGAGAACTAACTGGGGTCTCAAGAGAATTACATTAATCCCTTCTGAGAGCAGTGACCTAGTTACTTTGCATTAGACCTCACCTCTTAAAGGTTCCATCTCCTGAACATTATCATACTGATATACTCAAACCATATCCAAATTATAGCACTTTTCTTTGTTTAAACAACAGATTAAGATGTGAATTATTAGAAAATAATTTTGAATATATTGGGCATTGTGCTAGGTTCTGAGACTTAAATAAGGCAGATGTGGCATTCACAGACCCTCTGTGAGGCAGACACATAAATCAGTAATGACATTGCAGTGGGTTAGACTATACAGTGTTGGGAGTGTACAAGAAATTATGGGAGTGATTATGAGAACAATCTTAGTGGTTAAATCAATTGGTCTTTTGACATTTACAGAAATAGGAATTTCTTGAAATCATTTTTTAGACTAGGGACTAGAAACCTTTTTCTGTAAAGAGCCAGGTAGCAAGTATTTTAATTTTTGTGGGCCATTTAGTCTTTGCCATGGCTACCTATCTGTGCCATTGTAGCAGCCACAGACAATATATAAATGAATGGGCATGACTATATTTATAGAAACAGGTGGCAGGCTGCATTTACTCATGGGCTACAGATTACTGTCTCCTGCTCTAGAGAAGTGGTTCTCAAATTTTGATATGTTCTGTTGTTAAAAAAAAAGTCCAGAGCCCTTGCACAGTAACTAAACTCCCCTGATTTGGAAACCCCACCCTTTCCTGAAAGAAATCATAAACAATTAATGACATTCCTTTGAGACTTCGTAAAAGTGAAACGACTCCTTTGTGTGGAACTCTGTGTCTGTGGGGTAACCAAATTTACTATTTCTTTCCTGGGGCTGGGCTGCTCTGCCTTTGGAGTAGCTGACTCTGCTGTATTTTCCCCAAGGTTACTCTGCTGATGGGGCAGCCTGCTTTGCTTCTTAATCTACCCTGCCTATGAGGTAGCCTGATGTGTATCTTTTCTGTAATAAGCTTTCAGTTTAGTTTTTAAAAACATCCTGACACTGCCCTACTTGCACAAGTCAACGTCTCTGTGTTCTTTACTGGTGCTCCTGGTAACTGGGATACACTCTACCATTTGAGGGCTTCTGAGTTAGACATTTCACTCCACTTGAAGCACCTTCTAAGACCTCTTCCAGTCTCCATGCTGCTGATGAGGTGTGATACTTCTGTTTGATTCTCACAGCATCTGGGCTTCCTTTAGAAGGACTTTCATTGTGCCAGAATTAAATTGCTTCTTTAATCATCTGCTCAGTAGATCCTAAGCTCCATGAATTCAGGAGCATTGTCTGTCTCATCTAATGTTGTATCTCTATACTTAGTAATCTACTAAGGAGGTGTTTAATAAATGAGGTTTGGATGAACTAGTAGAACTGATTAGTCCTAGGAAACAAGGGGGCTTATGTACATCCTGGTACCTGCTAGGATAATTTTGGCTGCTTAGGAAAGGAAAGATTGAAAGTGATCAAAGAGAAGCAGGAAAGCCTGTAGGAGTCATTTTGTGTGAGTCTCCCTAAAGGCTGCTGCATCTCTGTCACTCAGGGTGTTGTTGTTTCCTCCATAGAGGATAGCATAGTGTTCCCATCTGGAATATTGTCTGTCAGTTCTTCCTAGAACTTTCACTGTTTATATAGGAAAAGAAAGATATAGAAAGGATGATGTCACCTTAGTTTTATTTAGTGATTCCAAGGAAAGCTGACGGGAGCAGACATGGATTGGTTTGACCATGACTTCTTCATATGTATCCACTCACCCACATAAACCACCGAATGATTTTTTTTTTTAACCCTCACTCTCCTGTATCTTTGTCCTTTCTTATTTCAGAAGGGCACTATGTCTTTCCTTTTGGGTCTAACATCGCTTTGTTCCTTTGCTACAACGATTTACTGGTGTTCCTTCTGAATCACTTACTCAGATCTTTTGGCTTGGGATTTTGAGACTGGAACCTACTGCCTAATGTTATGGGGGGAAAAGGTGATGATAAC
>RJWT010009632.1:0-24971 GCA_004365215.1 Cuniculus paca | reverse complement strand
TGTGCTGCCCTGGGCTGTTTGTATCGCTGAAAGCTCTAAAAGGTTTGCCATCACCAGTCTATTGTCTCCTTCATGTTACATAAAAGATAATAAGCTAGAGGGGTCCAGAAGTAGCCTATGGCATCAGAGGGAAAACTTGACCAGGGAAATACCTGTACTTCCTTCAGTATAGGTCAGAGGAATGTGCTTTCTGGAGGTCTTATCAGAAACCAAACGGTTGTCAATTGAGTATCATCTAAAAATGAATCTTAGCAAGATTCTGCCAGGAGATAAGTCATACTCTGCGGAAAGATGCTGGTTACCCTGTGAATATGTAACTTGAGAAGAAATTATTAGTGACTTCCTCATTCTCTGTATTCATTATTCAAGTTACCTGCCCGCTAGGGTTCCTTAAAAATACATATGGGGGTATTTACTCCGGAAGTTTAGAAATTGGAACTTAAAAAAATTTAGTACTGAAGAAAATAGAAATTAAGAATGATGTTATGAAATGAGCTTCCTGAATATATTTGATATTTTTTATTACTCTCTGACTAGATCTTATCATGCAAATTAAATGGAAATTTTAATGATTATTCTTCAAGTTTGTATTGTTAATTTGGCTTTTCATGCACCAAATTGCCAGCCTTCAGTTTATAATACATATAAAGCCCAAAAGACTTTTAAACATATGGAAGTGCTTCTGTGAATTACCCATGCTTATGTCAGGTTATGAACATTTTAACCCCAAAATGATTTTTTACATTAAGATGTGGATTGGCTCTGTCTGCATGCCCTAGAAACCAGAAATCAGCAGAGGCTTGTTCTTAGAAGGTTTTATTCTTCCATGTAAATGTTTGGAGGACAGTGGGCCGGGGCTGGTGTAGAAATTTCACAGATTGTCACAAGAGATCTAATTCTTCCATCTTTCTGCTCGGCCATTCTTTGGGTAGCAATCAAGAAGCCGCCTGGAATCCGGTCATTACGCTCACATTTATGCAGCAGGAAGAGGAAAAGAAAAAAAGAATTTCCTGGAGCCTGTAAATACTACTGCACACTCCACTGCCCAGTCTAGTCACATATAATATCTAAATATCAGGGAGGCTGGAAAAAGCATCTGTAACTTTCTGTGTCTGCTAAGATGTGGGGATTTCATCACTGATGAGGAAGGAAGGTCTAATATTGGGGGATAACACTTGCCTGTGATACCAGAAACACACAAGTTATAAGAGATAGCTTCTTCTTGATTCTCGGCTCCACTACGTAATAGTTTGTGGCTTTACTAGAGTCTTAAAACTTTCTATATCTTTTTTCCCTCATGTGTAAAGTGAGAATAGCAGAGTTGTAACAAGCACTTATTATGAACATGCTCAGAACTGTGTCTGGAAATGTGCTACTATTGTTACCATTATCCTCACAATGTGTTATAATTCACTGAGCCAAAGCCAGTATATATAACCTTGGAGGATTTTTACTGCTCCAGTCCTAATTATTTGTTAGGTTTTCATCACTACAACAAGATACTGGAGATACTTAATGTTTTAAAAAGAGATTTGTTTAGATCACAGGTTTGCAGGTTGAAAGGTCAAACAGTATAGCACAGGCTGAGGTGAGCTCTACGGAAGATAGTGCCAGAGCGTGTTGGGGGAGAATTAGATGGTGAGGCAGGAAGCAGAGAGAACTGGGTGGGTCTAGGTTTGCTTTTTGTATACCAGTCTTCTCTCAAGAGTTGCTAAGGGTTGCAAGAGAAGTACTTCACACTCCTAATGACCTAAAGACCACTCACTTAACCCTAAACTTTATAGGTTCCACAGCACCTCCCAGGACCACCATCCTGGAAATCAGTTTTCCAATGATATGAACCCTAAGGGGGGATACAACTAAGCCATATCCAAAATGCACACATTAGACTCTAGTATCATGTCTGGTGTTTTGTAGATATGGATGGATAGGTAAATGGATGGACCAGACTGGATGCATCTTGAATCAAAGATCTCCTTTCTAGCTGGTTTACCCGTGCATTAATTCCTTTCGGCTCCAGTTTCCCCATCCCTAAAGTGGAAATAATTTATGTCATGCATTTTTCCTTTGCCTTTCCAGCTCTACTTTCTACCCTTCTCAACCAAGTGCTGGATTGCATCAATAAGCTTCCTTGTCCCATAGTGTCCCATTGGGTTTGGCCTTAGGGAGGGGTTGGCAGGTGATCAGAGGTGGGAAGAAAGTGAGTGTGGCCATTTATTCCTGTGGCTTCCTCTTTGTAAGGCCAGCGTTTGGTGATAGCTATGTAACTTTGTTCTAAAAACCACAACTGTCAGGTGATGCTCTTTTTTGTGGCTCTCGGTTTTTCTGAGTTCCAATAACTGCTCTAACCTCTAAGGTTCTTCACTAATGCTATCCTCAAGGTGCTTTGACATTGTGGATTTTTGTAATGCTTGCCATGTTTTTATAAACAGGTCATTAAATTCCTCTACTTTGCCCATTTGTTTTTTCCTTCTGAGATCCTGATTGATATACAATAGTCATATGAAATAATGCACATAAAGTGTTTAATATGGTGTCTAACACAGAATAACTACTCAGTAAGGTCCACAGATGCTATTTGATTGAGTATTTTTGGGCCCTCAATCTGAGGTGGCACAGAAAAGATAAGACAGAGAAACAAGGTATAGAAAGGCCTTTAATGAGGCATGGGAGAGCCAGGGGAGCTGCAAAGAGGTGCAGGGGCTCTGCTCTAACAAAGGGATGAAGCTGTTTTTATTAACTCTTGCTGGGGTGGTGCTAAACTAGCTGGTGATAGTGAAAAAGGAGTGATGTTTTATCTAGGGTTGGGGGGGGCTTTGGCGTGCGTGGGAAGGAGAGGCAGGGATTTTATTTTAGGTTTGGGAGACTGGAAGAAGAAGTCTGATAAGGTGTCTTTTTGTGATCACCTCGCCATGGTGGAGCTCCATCATGATGAGTTGGCAGATTCGTGTGGACAAAAAGCTATCACTATTACTATCTGTTTCTTTTTATTTTTCATTGTTTCAGGTTTGGCCATATCTTTGCATCACATAATTTTTAAAGGGCTGGTGGATTTAGTATTCTACTGCTGAAAATCAGAGTACGTCTAATTTTTAAAATCTTATAGCTTCAAACAAAATGGGGATACCAATTTTTTCCCCCAAAAGATATCTTTTTCTTTTTTTTTGTTAAAATATGAGATGCATTGTTATTCTCTACCATGGAGTTGTGAGCTGGGAAACCTAAAGAAAAGAGTAATTCAGAAAATGGCATATGGGGCAAAGCTGAGAATTTGGACGAGGAGGCAAGTGACTTAGGAGGTTGAAATCTTAGAGATCTGTGGTCAGAGAAGCCAAGAATCTAGAGAGCTGTGGTACAGGCCAGGTGACCAAGACCAGAGACTACAGGAAGCTCCTTTTAAGGAAGACAGGATTGTAGTTATCATTGAGGCTTTTTAACTAACTCAGAATGCACCAAAGATTTTTTACTATAGCTATGATGGTCTTGCAGTTGAAGCCTCTAGGTCTGTACAGAGTGGTCATTCTTCTTTTGCTGTTACCCAGTGGGATTAAGTTGCTCTGAGGCTTCAGTGAATATTTTAGGGGAATCTAGTCTTTAGTTTCAGGGAAAACGATGAGCTGTCTCAGTGGTGAGTTGTGATTTTCTGCTCTGAATCTCCAGATTCATGATGATCTAGATTGATTTTTAAGGTGGAAATACTGAATACATTTTTGTTTACCCATGATGTTTCTGTCATTGGTTTGAATATATCTCACAATTCTCAGATTATCTCCCATGGCAAAAATTGCTTGCCAATTCACTGAATTATTCTTATAATAGAGAATGAGTAATAATGATGATGACAGCAACAATAATGAAATCTTTTTTAACTTACAAAGTGAGTGCTACAAATGTTTCCTTACTTAGAGAAGTAAAAATAAACCAACCCCGAGAAGGATAAGCATAGAGATAGAAAGTAGGTAGAGTATTTAGTTGATGAAATGAAGCATTTTCTGTTTTCTAGAGGTAATTAATTTGATTTTTATTTTCTGGCAACAGTGCAGTAAAAAATTACTATTTTTTGCTATTTATGTTGAAATAATTGATGGCAATGAGCTATTACTATTATTATTATTATTATTATTATTTTGCAGTACAGGAGACTGAACCCAGGGCTTTTGAACTGAGCTACATTCAGCCCTTTTTAATTTTTTTCTTGTTTTGAAACAAGGTCTCTCGCTAAGTCAGTAAGAGTGGACTGAGATGTTACTTATTTTTTAATGTCAACTGAAGTCAATGATCAAAAGCACAATGTCCTTCAATAGGATTGTATTTTACTAATGAACCATTTGTGTGATTAATTTTTCTTATATGTGGCTATTTTTTTTCCAGATTTGGATATCAGAAACACATGAACAGATGTCACAAATTTTTTTAAAAAGAGAATTGGCTGAAATAAAGAGCAAGGCCTTGTTAAATGAGGAAACACTGTGCTCTGGGATTATTGAAAGGTATTCTTAGAACTTTCTCTTGCTTACAGAATATGCACATGTGGAAAGGATTTCATCAGTGGGATGAGGGTTAGAGACCCCAGCTACGCAGAAAATGCTTTTGTCTCCAGCTTCCATGCTCTGTGCTCATGCCGCTCCCTCTGTTTGGAATTCCTTTTCCCTCAACTGCTTACCAGACAACATTCTACTTATTCTGGATCCTTCTAAAACTCTTATTGCTTCTTTATTCATTATTGTGGCCCAGGGTTCTATCTAGGTTTGAACCTCACTTCATCAACTTACTTGCAAAAGTGTTCATTTCCTAGGATTGTTGTGAAGTTTAGATGAAAGAACATACTTAATGTGCCTAGAAGTGTTTCCTGAAATGCAGAGAGGATTAGGTAAATTGTCATTAATCAGATTAAATGCTCTGGTATCCTTGCCATCTGTGTATTTTGTGTCCTACCTGACAGTTGGACTTGAATTCAGCTGTTTATGTGAATGTGTTTCCCCAGAGAGAGTTCCTTGAGGGTCGGGACTGTTTTTCAGTCACATCTGATTAAGATGTGTAGTCCTGCACCCTGGCACAGTATGTCTGTGTGCATGACACTTTGTCTGCTATTGTCGTTACTGGGAAATGCAGTCAAAGTAAGGATGCAATGCTAGAAATTCATTTTACTTGTTGGTACATTTTATCTTGCAAACTATTTACATGTTACAAACATGAAACTCTTAAAAACAGTCACAAAATTCAGCTCCATAGTAGTTTTGTATGACTTTGAAAGTTTATATATGGCAATCTGACATGTTTTCTAAAAATTGTTATCATGTCTATAGGGACACTGGATTACCTGCCACAGGCTTTGGGGCTGTCTTCACCAGACATCCACCAGATCAGGGCAAAATGTAAGTAGTTATTAAATTGCTGCAGATTGCACAAAATATTTATTGATTTGAGATGTTTGTTTGAAGGGGTGAAAGCATACCCTTTATATGATGTCGTAAACTTTCCTTTAAGGAAAGATTTCTGTCCATCAAAATCTATAAGATTAATAATAATAGTAATACTAAGCCAGGTGTGGTGGCGCACTCCTGTAATCCCAGCACTCGGGAGGCTGAGGCAGGAGGATCATTGCAAGTTCAAGACCAGCTTGGGCTACAAAGTGAGCTCAAGGCCAGCCTGAACTGCATAGTGAGACCCTGTCTCAAAAAGATAAAACAAAACAAAACACAGTTGGAAGGGTAGTTAATGTCTACTTGATAATTGCTTTACTGTACACTCGAACTCTTTCAGGCTATAAACTCAAGGGTTCAGGTGCATTTTCTTGATTTATGTAACTTATCTCATCTAGGCTTATCTTGTTTTTTTCTGTTACATATTTTTTGTCTTTTTTTGAGATAGGGTCTCATTATGCAGTTCAGGCTGGCCTTGAGCTCATTTTGTAGCCCAGGCTGGTCTTAAACTTGCAGCAATCCTCCTGCCTCAGCCTCCCAAGTGCTGGGATTACAGGCGTGTGCCACCATGCCTGGCTCCATCTGTTATATCTTTTGAAAATCATTTATTTGGGTGTTTGGTCACTTGGCCTGGTCATCTAACTTTCTTGTCTTTTCTTTCTCTCTCTTTGGTCATTAATATCTACTTTCTTTTATGTTACTTTAACCCTACTATTGAATTTTCTTCTGAATATAGTTTGTTTCCAAATTATTCTGTTGTTATTTGTTCCCTGTCAGGTTTTATGACCACAATATCTTCTCTTATCCTTCTGGGCATATTAAACATAGTTTATTTTTAAAATTTTCTTCCTCATGCATAGTCTGTTACTCCAAGATGCTTTTTCTTTCTTTCTCATTTGTACAGTGTCTATCTTCCACATTAGAGGCATTTTCCTCTGATGGCTGGTAACCAATTCTCCGTTTCCTGTTTGTGGTTAAGAAGAGATTGAGCTCAGAGCCTGTGAGTGAGGCTTGCTGACTGAGAACTTCACTGGAGGAATCTAGATGAGGCATTTTTTCAAAGAAGTTCAAGGGTCAGAATTTCAGTTTTTTCCCTGTGGTGGATCCGATTCCCAGGGGCGCATCGCAACTCTCCCATCCGAAGGGTAAAAGGCTGGTGCTGTTACCAGCTGGGGACTGAGGGAATCTTCCCAAAGAGGCGATGGAGACCTTAGCTTGCCTCTACATACACAGTAGTTTCTTGACTCATCATGGAAAAGAATTGCAAGACTCATCAGTAAAAGCCATAAGCAATTTACTAGGCAGAATCCAACAAGTACACACTCAGAAGGGAGTGCAGGTGCTTGAAGGGCGAGTGGCATTATGGTCTGGACTTGAGGATATTTATATATTTTGAGAGTGTGTGAAAATCAGAAGAGTGTAGAAATCGGGACTCAATTTACAGGTGCAAGGCAAGGAAGGGCTCAGTGTATAGGATTATTATATCTTTTAAGACTCAGGGATTTTTGGAGTGAGTTTCTTTGGAAAGGAAATAAAATGGTATTGAAGCCTTGGGTGACTTTGTTCCCTGAAACTGCAGTGTCTTTAAAGTATAATTTATTTAAAAATTATGATCTTTGCTTGTCTTCTTTCTACTTATCTTTATTTCTATCTACCTCAGTTTTGTGGTCTTTCAGTGAAGAGCAGTTGTGCTGGGATTTCAATACTAATTTTTCATTGTTTTGACTCACAGAATTGTGTTGTTAACCAAAGAGTTTCTCCTTCACCCTTTCCAGGGAATGAGTTCCAACCTCTTCCTGCAGGAAGGGAGAGGCAGCTGCTCAGCAGAGGGCAGCCAGAGTGCCCTGGCGCTGCAGCCTTGATTTTTCCCATAGCTACCGTCCACTGTCCCTTGCAGACCCAGGATTCAGCTTTCTGCTAAGCCAGAGGCCACTTGCTGATCTCTTTAAGCTCCAAAATTTCCTCTTGTCCTTTCCATTCCCTGTTCTTGTGAGTTTTTAGTTTTTAGAAAAGACTCCATGTGGTTTTTCTGGAATATTTGAGGAAGGAAGATACATTTATTTAAATGAAGAACAAATTTTACTTTAAACATAAATCTCAGTAACAATGAAATACCAAAAGCTGGTCGTTATAAGAGAAAACCAAAAGGTAAGAGGCGTTTGCTGTACTTTTTTTCTGAAAATACAGAATTACCACTGTAATATACTGCCAACTCTCACTTGTTTTTATTAGGATTATTCCTTTTATCGATCTTAACTCTGAAGTCACGAGGTCTCATCTGATATTCCACCTCTTACAGAGGACTTCTCTGTTCCTATTGTCACCATGATTCTCATGACTTCCCTGGACCCATCCTTGCAATTGTCCACAGCACTGTGCTTTTATCGTAACAGGATTCATCTTGTTAATAATGGGTCACATTCTTTTCTTTCTTACTAAATTCTATGATCTGAAGGGTAAGACTGTCGCAGATCCGTCCCCCAGTGTCTAGTGGAAAGCATGACCTGTAGCATGTGCACCATAGTTCTATCTTGAGTGAATAGGTTAATTATTTCTAATGTTGAACATCCAAATGTAATGGAAAGGAGCATGTCTAATTCCTCTCTTATTTGATTCAGGGACTTAAGGCCTGCAGAACCAGAAGTTGTTCTCAATTCTATTTTGGTAAATGAAATTAGAAGACATGGTCTGTTAGAAAATCAGCCCTATTAGTTTGAAGTGCTGGAATTGCTTGTTTGTGTTATTTGATTAATGAGTATTAGCGAGGATGTAAATACATGAGCACCTTCAACTATCCTCATTAGTTCTGTATGCAATTCTTCCCATCAGTTATTATAACTAATGATAGAGCATCCCATACAATAGAAGGTGATGGTGGTTTGAAATCTGCTCTCTTGAATATTAAATATTTTTTTGCTTCTTGCCAACTGTGCGACTGTGCAAGTTAAATGTCAACTTTAAAAGGCAGTGAATAAGAATGAGTTTGCTCAATGGACCAAAATAATGTGTTTCAACTTATAAAAGAAAATTGTAATCACAATGTAAATTTAAACTTTAGGTTACCTCTTAAGAAAAAAAAAAAAACGACCAAAGTTATAACTTTGTAATTAAGGTTACATTAGTCCAGTGCACTTATAATTTTTAGATAACATCTACAGTGTTGTACTGGCATTAGCTTGTCTTTTTCTCCTCACTCTGTCTGTGGTCAACTTACTTCACTTTGGACCAATATGAAGAAGACACAACATTTTTCCTGCATGAACTGGTAGCAAACATCTCAGTGAAACATATCAAAAATCAGAACTAGAATGTTTGATACCACTGAACTTGTCACTCCTGAGTTGAGAGAAAAGGGCTCTGTGAATAATTTCCACTTATACCACAGACAGAGATAAATGGGAAAAAATTTGAAATATAGGGAGTAGTTAGGTAGAGCCTAAAAATAATATCAATGACTTAAATTTTTAAAATGAGATTTGTAGACTTTGAAGGTAGGTGGAGCTCATATAGAGCCAGACTATTGTTTCCCTTGTGAGTTGGTCACATTCCCATCAGTGAGTTTACAAGGAATTGGCACTGCCCAGTGGTGGGAGCGCTGAGAGTCAGGAAGGCCCCAAGATCCTGTGGGCAGCAGCAGGGCCCCTTGGGTCTCTAACTGACACAGCTGCATTTGTAGGGAGTTGTGCCATACACTACTTTCACTACGTGGAAGGAGACAATCAAAATGTAGAAAAGTAACGAGAGGCACGTTTTCTTTAAGGCACATAGGAAAAATGATGGGGGAACTACAACATAGTGAGCAAGTTAATTTGAAAATCTTTCTGTGCTCTTCTGCCTGATCCATCAGCATTTTGAGTAGGTATCTGAATTTGGGCGTTCTCTTTATGAGTCATGGAAAACTAACTCACTAATTATCTGCAGGTCCCTACATATCTGATTATCTGACACAGTCATCCCATGCTTTGTCCATAGGTCCAGACAATTGTAGCTGGTCCATTTTAAGAAGTAAGATTTTGTATATAAAAATATCTAGACTGTGTCTGTGACCGTTAAACAAACAGCTAGAAAACAATAAAACAAGTAACAATAAAACCTATATCAAGCAGATTCAATTTTGCAAAAGATGCAGTAATAAATATTATTTTATGTGAATGTCTTATTTCTCATTTAGATATGCACATGTAAATTTACAAGGTCCTGGAATAAAGGTCTAAAGGAAAAACCTGGAATTTTTTTGATAGGGAAAACCCAGTTCTGCAGAGGGTAGGTATTTGCTGTGCGAGAAGCAGGTCTGGAAGAGCTGGAGTCAGTTTGAGGGAATCCAGGAGTACTGAGATACCAAGATAGATCTCACACACAGTCAGCCCTAATTACTGCATCTGGCCATTATTACCTAACTTCACTGCCTCTTGGAGGTAGTGATTGATGTGGATTTGTTAGAATTTTATAGTAAATATGTCTTATTCCAGAACTCATCCAAATGCGTGATCGTTGTGGCAGGAGAAGAAAGAAACTAGTGGTGTTTTGGATCATTGGGTGACTTCTGACAACATGTGGGCTTTCAGCAAGAACACAGCAGAGGAAAATAGGAACCTAGAACCTACTCCTGGGTCTGCACTAAACCCACGAGGTGACCCTGGGCTGGCTAATAATCCTTTCTAGACTCCAATTGTTTCCATCTGGAAAATGAGGAGATTGTACTAAATGATCTGTGAAGTCCTTTCCTGTGCTAAAATTTTATGGCTTTTAAAGAGAAAGACATCCATGGTCACATGAATAGGCAAATTGAATGAGGCCAAAAAGTAGTTCAGGCAGTTCCGTTTTCATTGTTGGCAGGGGGTAGTTATTTATATGTGTGGAGCGTTCACTTCATGGTAGCAGTAGCTGGCTCAAGTCACAGTTTAAATTTTTTTCAATTTATTCTTCTCCCTGGAGCACTCAGCATCTGCAAAACCTTCCATATTCTTCAGAAGATAGGAGTTGCATCTAAATTTTAAGAAGGGTTTTGCTTTTGTTTTCTTTCTTTTCTCAAAGCATAGTTGAAAACATTTACTTTCTTTTGTGCTTAGGCACTTGTGTGGTAGCTTGTCTTGGTGAAATATCACTTAGTTGATGAACATTTTTCCAAAATAAAAAAGAAAGCTTAAAAGAATTGTCCTGTGAGCTGGGCATGACGATGCATGCATATAGTCCCAAGTGCTTGGAATACTGAGGCTGGAGATCATGAATTCGAGGCCAGCCTGGGATACACAGTGAGTTCAAAGGTAACCTGAACTAAGATCAAAGCCTTGTCTTAAATGACAAAAGCAGGAACAAAAATATCATCAAAAATTTGCCTTGTGAGGATGCTGAAGATAAAAGGCCATTGGAGAGGATGGAGACAAACCTCAATTACATTCTTGATTTTGCATTCTATTTCTTTTTTCTGTGTCTAGCTTTCTTTTCTTAGGCAACATCCTTTCCTCCTCTCAATGTAATTCAGCTAGTCCATATGATAGATACATGGATTCTGTTGTCCATTCTCACCTCCCCAAAAGCCCAAGTGCTGGGATCATGATCCAGGCCAGTTACACTAAGCTGATAACTAGAGTTTGGGGGGAGATGCCCTTGCTCCCAGCTGCAAATTCAGAATAAATCTTATTCTAGATGAGCATTCATTTGTCAATTGAGTTATGCCAAGGTGTAGAAAAAGACAATTCTAATGACATTTTTTTTTAGGTAAGCTGTTATTTTCCTTTCTTTTCTTATTCAACTTTAAAATTTTTGTTTATTTTCAACAGAATAAAACCAAGCAAAATAAAACAGAATAAAGCCAATCAAAGCAAAGCCATGTAAGTGATGCAGGGTTTCAAAAACAAGATAACAGGAAATCAACAATGGCTACCATAAAGCCTCTTGTTGTCTGCAAAATAGCTGCCTGTACCATTAGACATAGGAAAATCAAACAGAACAGAACAGAATAGAACCAATAAAAACAGAACAATGAATGCAATACAGAACTTCAAAAGAAAATAATAGTAAATCCAAAATAGCTACCATAATATATCTTGTTATCTTTGAAATGACTGTCCGTACCATCAGATATAATAAAATCAAACAAGACAAAACAGAATAAAACCAAACCAAATGAAACAATAAAAATGATACAGGTCTTTAAAACAAGCTAACTGGGAATTAACAGTGGCTGCCACCTTCAGAAGGAGATCCCCATAGATGCTATATGTGTATTGTTATCCTCTAAATAGATGGTCAGGTTACTGGTGTGCAAAGTAATGAAACACTAAACACTGTAAGCATTAAGTCATATTTTACCTCAATAGCTAGCACCTCAGCCTATGTTTCTCTGGATCAGCCAGTTGCTCACAGAGGGGGGTAGAACCTTGGCTCTTCTTGTCTCCCAGCCTGCGTGCCAGGAAGGGCTGGTGTCTGGTTGTCCCCCTGTGGCCCACACGTGGCACCAACTCACAGGAAATGGCTGGCTTCTTGTTCTCCTCCCCACAGCCCACGCATGATACTGACTTCTTTTATTCAACTTTGAGTTGGGTTTCTAGAATTTATAATGGTAAGAGTCATACTAATAAGATTGGAGCTTATTATGTGCCAAGCACTATTTCTATTCTATACGTATATTTTGTTATACTAATTCTTTATTCTCTGCAAGAACTCTGTAAGTTGGTCCCATCATCTACCTGCCACAGAGATTAAAACAGAAGCACAGAGAGATCAAGAAACGACCAAAATCTCAGCTGGTACTTGATAATGAGCTAGGAGTTCATTATGGTACTAGTTCATACTAGTATTTGTTGAGGTGAGACAGTTCAACACCAAAGTTCATGATCTTAGATATTCTTCTACACTGCCTTCCTGAATATTATGGCAACTAGAACCCTGACACATACTTAAAGTCTCTGAACATCACTTCCCTCTATAAACATGGAGATAACTTACACTTCAGCAGCCCAGGCCCCAAGCACTGTACACATATGCGAAGGTGATATGATGGGAATTGGCTCATGTGATTATGGAGGCTAAGTCCTGCCATCTGCTGTCTGCAAGCTCAGAACCAGGGAATCCATAGTGTAATTCTGCTAGAGTCTCACGGCCTGAGAGGCAAGGGAGCAGATAGTGTAACTCAGTCCAACTCCGGAAAGGCCTGAGAACTTAGAGGGGGTAGAGGCTGCTTGTAGGAATTTCAGTCTCAAAAGCCCAAGAACTAGAAGCTGTCTGACTTCAAGTGAAAATGGGTGTCCCAGCTGAAGAAGAGAGAAAATTTAACCTCCCTTTGCGTTTTTGTTTTATTTGGGTGCTCAGTGGATTGTATGATGCCTTCCTGCATCGGTGAAGCTGAGTTTCTTTACTCAGTTGTTGATTCAAACGCTAATCTTCTTAGATCTTCACAGACGCACCCAGAAATAATGTTGGTTTAGATCTAAAATGGCCCCAAAGCCTCACGTGTTTGGGGTTGTTATAGTTGACTTGCTGTTAGAAGGTGGGCTCTGCTGGGATGAGGCCAGTCGCCGTGGGTGCGGTCTGGAAGGGCGTGTTTTCCTTTCTCTCCCTGCTCCCTGCTGCCGTAATGTGAGCAGCTTTCTTCCACCAGACCCTTCCACCATGCTGCTTCTGCCTGGAGCCAGCTAATGATGGACTAAAAATTCTAAAAACTATGAGCTGATTTAAGTTGGAGGGGTCAAGTCTTGTGTCTCAGTGATGAGACAGTGACTAAGACAAACTGGGTGTGTTAGCACACACCTGTAATCCCAACAATTGGGAGGCTGAGGCAAGAGGATCACTGTGAGTTTGAGTCTGGGCTACATACTGAGTTCAAGACCAGCCTGGACTGTACAGAGAGACCTAAAAGAAAACAAAAAGAAAAGAAAAGACAAGACAAGACAAGACAAAAAAAGAAAAAAATGATGAAGACAGGCATCTATCTGGGTATCCTCTGGCCCAGGCAAAATGACACTTAAAATTTACCCTCTTGAGCATCAAGCTCATAAATAAATATTGTGAACAGTTCTTTATCGTTTTTTTGAAATTCCTGGTATAAAATTTTCCATTTGAATTGGTCTAATGACTAGTAACTGTAACCTATTCTGTTGCTATCTTTGTGTTGTAATTTAAATAATTTGATTTAAAAAATGTATGTCAACATTCATGATATAGTGCCCTTTAAGTCTAAAGTGTTGGAATCACAGTGGGCAGCTGGCTGACTCAGACCATCCTTTGTTCTCGGTGTCTTTATTGGATCTGACGTCACTGCAGTAGCTATTCAAGTTACATTTATCTAGTCATGTTTTTCTGTTTCAGATGTGCTCAGTGAAGCCCTCAAGAACTATGCAGACAGGCTTAATATGATTTGCCTAGTGTGGTTACTGGCCCCTACAGGTGACCCTAGTAGTTCCTTCCCACCCTGTACATCTGTGCAGCTGTTCCCATCAAGAGGAAGAGGTTATTTGTCAGCCTTCTGCACTGGGCTGGCCTTGGGCTGACTGGAATCAATAGGAGGTGGCAGAAGTGATGTTCTGGGACTTCTTAGCACAGATCTTAGGAAAACTGCTGACCTCTACTTTCTAATTATTGGACCCCAGCTGATAAGCCCAAGACATATGAAGAGGTCACCTGGAGGAGAACCAAGGCAGAGCCCTTGACAGCTCCAGCTGAGTCCCCACATAACGGATAGCCCAGGCTGCTGGCTGTGTGAGTGAGTTATCTTATCTTGGACTCCCCAGCTCAGTCAAGCTCCTCCAAGGCTACAGCTATAAAAAACAAAAAACAAAACAAAACAAGAAACCCAGTGAACCCACTCATCAGACAGGATGACCAGCGATAATAAAATAATTGTTGTTTTAAACGAGCAACTGCTAAGCCACAGTAATTAGATAATTGAAACAACATTCATATCTCTAACTACCACATTTATATGGTTACTTCTTTGAATACTAGTCCTTTAGATATAGTTTTTGTCATTACTAATGTATTAGAGGTGTAAGCAGTTCAAATACTGGAGACCAGTGAAATAATAAAACACAGTGATACAGTAATGGACTCAAAGATGAACCAAAAACTCCAAGCTTCAAAACTGAAATTCTGATGATAAAATAAGGGGAAAAGCTCCTTGACATTGCCATGGCAATTTTTTTGAATAGGACCTGAAAGTATAGGCAACAAAAGCAAACATAAACAGTAACGTTATATCAAACTAAAAAACTTCTGTACAGCCAAGAAAACAAGCAATAAAATGAAAAACCTATAGCAGGTTGGGAGAAAATATAAGCAAGTCATACGTCTATTAAAGAGTTAATGTCCTCAATAAGTAAGGAATCATACAGCTTATACTTGATTTGAAAACAGGCAAAGAATTTAGATATTTTTCCAAAGAAGACATACAAATGTCAAATAAATACATGAAAAAGTATTCAACATCACTAATTAGCATAGAAATATAACTCAAATCTACAATGAGATATCGCTTTATACCTGTTAGAAAGACTGTAAAAAAGACAAAAGATAACAGACATTGGCAAGGATGTAGAGAAATTGGAAACTTGTTTACTGTTGGTAGGAATGTAATGTGATAAAACTATTATGGAAAACAGTTTTATAGTTCCTGAAAAAATTAAAATTAGAACTACGAATGTTGCTCTGGGTCCAGGGTACTTCTCATTGGGTCTTTCAGAGCATGGCTGACCATGTGACTGACAGGGTGCTGAGTCATGTTAGCTGTATCTGGTGTGCATGTCTTTTCTCACAATTCACTCTGTTATAATTGGATGTATGAGATGCAGCCCATGTGCATGAACATGCAGTGAGCTCCAAGTGAGAAAGGTTATTCTAGGTCCGTGGTGGTGAACCTATGTCATGTGTGCTGCAGCAGGGCTGTTTGCATCATTGAAAGCTCCAAAAGGTTTTCCATCACTGCTAGGGTCATGCTGGAGAACCTGGCACAGTGTCTTATCTATACCTCCATGTAGCAGACCTCAGAACAAAGGTCTGGGGGTTGGCCCTGGGGTATTGCCCAGCTTCAGGTGAGTGGAGGGGAGTGGTCCCAGAACACCAGTTGTACTGTCTATACAGATATTCCACATTTAACAACCTGCCTCATTAACAAGTGTTCAGACTTAAGACTGAGGCATGCTGTTCCAGACTTACAACCTGCTGTTCAGACTTATGACTTTCATTCAGACTTATGATGCAAAACGTGAGTGACAGTGCAGCCTTATTGTGGCTCCTTTCTACAGTACTGCACTGTAATTTTTGCTGATTGTACTGTACAATACAGCACTGTGATTTTATGTTCTGTTATACTTTATAGTACTGCATGTAAGAGTTGTGAAAATAAAAGCAAAGTCAACCACCTGAAGTTTCATACAGTACTATCTACATACAGTACTATCTACAATTCCTTGTTTAGTGACCAATTTGGCTAATAACCTAGTTGCAGGAACTCAAATTGGTCATTAAATGAGGAATGTCTGTATTAATGAGATTAATTTTAAATTAATTCCATGTTTCTTTGAGACACTCACTTGGATTTCGATGCCTAGATGGGACCCTGTATTTGGGCAGTATATGTCATGACCCCTTATTCTCAATGCCACAAAGCTGGGTGAGAAAATATCTTCCGCCTCCTGACAAGAAGGAAAGAAAAAAAGGAAGAATGAAAGATAAAGAGAAAGAAAGACTTGACTTTTAAGGTTCTTCCAGGTTTAATAAACTGTGATTCTGTGCATTTGGGTACCTCATCTTGTCACCAGTTCACACATGTTACTCCTGGTGTTAGTGGAGGGGCAGATGTTTTAAATACCATGGTTTGAACAATAACTTTAAAATACGACCTTTTTTCCCTTTCTTATCTTACCAAACACCTCTAGTTGTTCTCCGCCTTATAAAATGTCTCATAACTGCACCCATCAAAGGTCAAAGAGGGCATGTGTGGTAAATTGTGGGTGGTGCTGGATGGAAGCCAGCGGTCCGCCTTCCAAGCATCCTTACAATGTGCCATTATCTTGGTGAATTTACTAGCATCTGCTCTTCAGTTTTACATTTCCAGAAAGACCATTTTATCTGTGCTTCAGAATTTATCTGACTCATGGAGATTGACTTGTGCTCATTAAACTCAAAAGAAAAGCCAGAATTCTAATTAGTTAATTTACAATGAGAAATAAAATTTTCAAGCACACTAGACAGTCATGTCAGCCTAATAAAAGCATTCTCTCTCGGTAAGAAACCATATGGGAAGCCAGATTATAATCAGAATGTGGTTTAATGTTTGGAATCCGAGTCAGGGGAGTTGGTTACATGATTACAATGATTAATGGCCTTAGACTCTGATTGTCTGAATATAATAGGAGTCTTTCAGTTGCAGATGACAGAAACACAATTAAAATAATCTAGGGCAAAAAGGAGAGTTCATTAAAAGAGTACTAGAGTACTTCATAGAACAATCATAAAGTCTATGGTGGAATTTGACCTCAGCTCTAATTGGAATCAGGAATAGAAAACTGTCCATATTCTCTTCTTGGCTACAGAGGATCAACTTCTTCCATACGGTGGGGACAATATATCTCTTGGTTCCTGTCATAGACAAGTAACTGGTCCTTTCCTGTTTCTATCATAAAAGGGAAACTAAAGGAGAGCCCTAACCATGTGTGGGCAGAGGCTGATATTTGGACCACCTGCTATGAACAGGAATGGGAGTGGCAGAGCAGAGGGACCTGGCACAGGCTTGCTCCTGGTGGCTCCAGATATACTAACTTATCATTCTGCCAGTGAATCCAGTTGGTGCATAGACATTGATGTACTCCAGCTCTGCTTCTGGCAACAGATCTATTTATGAGCCATGACACCTCCTCCCCTAGGTAGACAGGAATGCTGGGTAATAAGACATATGATGCTCGCCTTCGGTTCTGCAAGATATTGCTACTAATAATGTGTGAATAACACACTCCTTAATATCTTCGTAAAATTATGTGGATTTAAAATTACCGATCTAATGGACGTGAAATGGCGCTTGTTTTGTTTTGCATTTCACAAGTTCCTGGATTTACTACTGAATGTTAGGACTGAAGCTGTTTTCTAATATTAATTAGCTATTCAATTCTGTGAATTGACTGTTTATAATAATTCATCCAGTTTTCTGTTGGGACTTCATCTCTTAGAGATTCGCAGGAATTTTAAAAAATTTCTTATGGGTACTAAACTTGTTTTGGTTAAATGTATAACAAATATTTTCTTCCAGTTTGTGACTTTTCTTGGTTACTTTACTTATTGTGTCTTTTGATGAAGAGAAGTTTTAAATTGTAATTTAGTCAAGACCTAGATATGAAATGTCAAGTTTAAACCTTTAGAAATTTTATGTATGTGTATAACATATATAATATATGCACGTGTGTAATACTTTTATTAGGCTAGCAAATCAGCACCATTTGACCCAACTAATATTTCCCAACTAATTTATAAAGCTATTTTCATGCTGTACCAAATTCTTATACTTAAGTAGATTTGTTCTATTTTACAGATCTATTTGTATATTCCTGGACTGGTACACTGTCTTAAATACTCTGGCTTTGTGTTAACCCTTGGCATCTTGTAGCATCAGTTTAACCATTTTGTAGTTTTTTAGAGTTATCTGTGCTCTCCGTGGCATTTTATGAAGTTCTATAACTGTTAGGATTGTTTGTCAAGTTCCATGAAGTATGTTGTTTGTGTTTGGATTGGCAGAGAGTTAAATTTACTGGATGGAATAATCGCCATCGTCGTATTGAACCACCTCATCCATAAATAAAGGAATTATTTTATGTCTAACCAAATTTTATAATTTTTCTGTGTAAATGTCTTACATATCTTCATTTGTATGTATTCTCACAGGAAACTTAGAGATAACACTATAGCAATAAATGAAAAATTTCCACTTTAATTACATGTTCCAATTTCTTGTTGCTGGTGTATGTCATTTTATGTAATAATCTTGTATCCAACAGCCTTGTTGAACTAGCTTGTTTTTACAACTTATAGATTCTCTTGGATCTTAAAAATTTAGGTAATCTTATCAGCTGTGGAAGAGGAAAATGTTCCTTACTCCATTCCAATTATTATACTTCTTTATATTCTTTTAAATTGCGTTCTCTAGGATCTGCTGTATATCATTCAATAAGCTGATGAAAGTCTTCTTGGTAGGGAATATTTCTGGAGAAAATTTTTATGAGCTGAACTTTTCGTGTCTCATTTGATGTGTTCTTCTCATAGTAATGTTATCCTTTTCTGCTTATTAAATATGTTGGTTTTTCCTCCCCCAGGTAAGATAATCATAGGTTAATTCTACCTCAGAGAAATGAAAAGTTTGGGAAGTTTGTTCAACATTTCAGTTGAAGAGTGCCCTCTACTGTTGGAACACTGAAGTTTTATTAAAGCTGCCGGTTGAGGTGCGGTGGTCAGCAGGAGGAAGGTCTACTGATCATGTGATTATCTTACAGTTTTATGATCCTTAATTTCTGGCGTTTGGCTTCTTACTTTTATCTTCCCAGTTGTCCTGCTCTTTCCCGGAAGCAGTGCCTTCCCAAGACTGTCACTCTGGACCTTAATACTTGGAAAACCATGGCTCAGGTGCTCTAATCGCAAACCTTTTCTAAGTACCACCCCCACTCAGGGGAGGAGACCTTTCTTTCTGCAGGTGTGGTCCTCTGAGTCCTATCTTCTCTAGGGACCTGCTAGCTTTTACTTTCTTCCACAACATCTTTGCCTCATTCAGTTCCAGCATGGCCATTAATCTGGCTCTACTGACTGGACTTTTCTACTTACCTGCATGTAAATTGAAGATTGTGAGGTCAAAAGGCAAAATTACAGCACATTTAAAGATTCAGTTTGGCTTTTATTTGTACTTTAGAATTAAGGAATATCTCATCCTTTAAAATAAAAAGAGTGTTCTGATGAGCTGAGCAAGAAAGTTTGTTTTCATAGCTAAAGAAGGCTAAAGGAAGCAGAAATAGAACAAAAAGCTGTTGTTTCAAAGTTATTTTCCTTGTAAAGATCAAAGCAGAGGAGATTAAACCTGGCTTGTTTGAGAATTTTGCTCTCTCGCTCTCTGTCTCTCTCTCTGTGTCCCCCCCGCCCCACCCTGTGTCTCCTGGTTTCTTGGGAGGTAAATTAATTTTGCTTGGTGGCATGGAATTAAGCATGAGTGAATCCTATTTACCAATAGATTTTTATTCTCCATTGTACTTTGTATGTGGTGTTTTGTTGTTGACCTGTGTGTTTTTGGAAAATGGACCTATGTAGAGATTTTCATTTAAGGAACCAAAAGGGTAAGGAATGTGTTACGCTCTTCCTCTGTGACTATAGATCTGTCATTTTGTCATTGTGATTCTATCTCTTTTTGCCTTATGTATATTGTTAGGTTATTGACTTAGAATTGTTGTGTATCTTCTTGGTGACTTGCTTCTTTAATAAGTAATAATCCCTGTAACTAGTAGTTTTTGTCTAAGTCCTCTAGATATATTATTAATATTTTTCTTGCTTAATATTTGCAGAATATATATTAATTATATACTTTTACCTCCAAACTTTGAAAATATTTTTAGATATTAAAGCACATAGCTGAGCATTTAAAAATATACCTTTATGTTCATTTTTTTTGTCTTGAGAAAATATTTTCACTGATGAGTATAACCTCTGTATTTTCATGGTGATTACTTAAGGTATTTAATTTTATTTTATGATTTTTATCTTGTGATCAGAAATCATTTTCCATATTTTTAAAATCTCTTTTCCATCTTCTCACTAGATTGGTATCTCTCTCCATTTCTCTCATTCCCTCATTTGCTGGTTTGAAAGTTATGCTTCAAATTCTGTTCTTTTAGACATCTGTACTCAAAATCTAATGTGCATCAAACTCACCTAGGCAGATTGATAAACTACGTATTCTGTGTCCTACCCATAGATTTTCTAATTCAGTAGGTTTAGGGTAGGACTAAAGTACATGTGGCCTTCCATTTCCAAAGGTTTCATGTACACAGATTCAGTCAATCACAGTTGAAAAATTTTTTAGAAATATTGAAAACATTATGTCTATACTGAACATGTACAGATTTTTTTTGGTCATTGTTCCATAAACAATATACTATAAGAACAATTTTTTGGTAATTTTTATTTTGAAGACAATAACACAAGCAAAATAAAACAGAATAAAGCCAATCAAAACAAAACACTGCAAGTGATACAGGATTTTAAAACAAGGTAATAGGAAATCAACTATGGTTACCATAATGCCTCTTGTCTTCAAAACAGTTGCCATACCTTCAGACATAGTAAAAATCAAACAAAACAGAAAGGAATAGAACCAATAAAAAAAATAAATGCAATAAAGGATTTCAAAACAAGATGATAGTAAATCCAAAATGGCTACCATAATATATCTTGTTATCTTTGAAATAGCTGCCCATGCCATTGGATATAATAAAGTCAAACAAAGCAAAGCAAAATAAAACCCAACCCAACAAAGCAATGAAAATGATACAGAACTTCAAAACAAGACAATAGGGAATTCACAATGGCCACCACCTTCAGAAGGAGATCCCCCACAGTTGCTACATTGTTTATTGTTATCTTCTGAATAGATGATCAGACTACTGGCTTTAGACCTGCAAAGTCCGTGAAACACTAAACATTACAAGCATTAAGTTGTATTTTACCTCAATAGCCATGATCACAGCCTGTGTTTCTCCAGAACAGCTGGTCACTTATGTGGGGTGGAGGGAGGTGGGGAACGTTGGCTTTTCTTGTCTCTCAGCCTGCAAGCCAGAAGGGGCTGGCATCTGGATCTCCCCCCAGCAGCCCGCACATGACACCAGCTCGCAGGGAGGGCTTGCTTCTTGTTGACTTCTTGCTCTCTTCCCACTGTAAGAACAATTTACTTAGCATTTACATTATATTAGTTCTTGTAAGTAATCTAGAGATGATTTATAGTGTGTAGGAGGTTGTATATAGGTAATATTCAATACTATACCATTTTACACAAAGGACTTGACCATCCAAAGATTTTGGTATCTTCAGGGCACCTGAAGCCAGTCCTCCTTTAACACCCAGGGATTATTGTAGTTGCATTTTTATTAAATTCCTAAGTTCTGCTGTGACTCTGGGAACCACACCTTGAGACCCAGCAGGAATTGGTGGTTAGTACCAGTTTAAATACTAGCCATCCAGACTGGGTGTTGTGGCACATGCCTGTAATCCCAGCACTCAGAAGGCTGAGGTAGGAAGATCACTGCGAGTTCAAGGCCAGCCTGGGTTACAAAGTGAGTTCAAGACCAGTCTGAACTGCATAGCAAAACCCTGTCTCAAAAAGACAATACATACATACATACATACATACAGGCCATCTGTACACATCTCAACTACTTTGCTATTATTTTGGAATTCTTGTCGAATTTTCTAGGAAGTCAGATGGTGTCTTTGAACATCTTTTCATATAATATTGCCAGGAGTAGAAGTAGTGTTTTCATTTCTCATTGGAGAATAATAGTGTTTGTCTTACTCTAAGTTCCAAATGAAGAGAAATTTTCATGCAAGTTTCTCTGTGCTGGTAACTAGGCTTTCTCTGGTCTCAAAAGTACAGTCTTTACAGATTCTTCATTGTAAATTGGACTGTAGCTTTTTGCTTCATGTGAACCTAAAGACATTTGTCTTACCCTTGACATGCAGTTAAAACTCTACTCTAGGTTTGAGGCATCAGTTTTTATGCTTTCCCATTGTGGTGAGTGTCCTTTTCATGTTTAAAGCCTCGGGGCTTCCTTTTAGAGCTTGGCTAGGCTTGTACACTTGGATGGGGTTTAATGCAGCATTTCTGAGTTTAATGGAGTGAAGCCTGAGGACACTTCATGATCCCAGCCTACCTAATTGTCTTGTATTATCTCTTCAGCAGTCACCCAGCAGAGAACATGATATAAGGAATCAAAAAGGTTTAGAGCCAAAGGGAGGGCAGTAGAGAGAATTGGTAGAATGCAGAGCACCTGAGCTCAAGGGCTTGGAACTTGGCGGCCACAGATTATCATTAGTGCAGAGCAGTGACACGTAGTGCTGCAGTGGACATAAGTGAAGGAGGGTGCCCTCATTGGAGGTGGTAAAACTATAAACAAGGCCTGGGACAGTTGTGGAGCTTAAACATTTTACTAGGACCAGTCCTTCCAGAAATGCTACTTCCTTTAAAGTATATACCACTAAAAATTTAAAATATCTTCTTTTTAGAGTCATTTTTTCTCAAATATTGACATCTCTTTTAGGTATGATTTGACAACATACTCAGAAGACTATGTTCCACCCTATGATTATCAGCCACGTGTGAGTACAGGAACCATATTCTAATACTTATTTATGTATGTAAAATGACTTATTTGATCCAGTTTCAATAGTCAGTCTTCAGAGGAAAGGAGAAATTGCCAAGATTTATGATGTTTATGTTTATTTAGACATAGCTGTTTGTGAAAATCAGTAGAATATTTTATAGTTAAAGTTTAATTTTGGAAATTTACAGATTTGGGGAAAATACTACAGTGTCTGAAACATCAGTCAGTTTCTCCCTCATCTTGCTTATTACCCTTTACCTAAAACATAATTTGTCTGGAATAAGAAACCACCTGTCTGTTCATTTGTATCATGTGGACAAATATAGGTATGTGGCCTAATTTACCAATAGGGAATGTATACGTTGATTTTTTTAAAAGTACAGTTTATTTATTTTATTTATTATTATTATTAGTCTTTTTGAGACAGGGTTTCACTATGCAGTTCGTGCTGGCTTTAACTCACCTTGTAGCCCAGGCTGGCCTCGAACTCATAGTGATCTTTCTACCTCAGCCTCCCGAGTACTAGGGTTACAGGTGTGTGCCACCATGCCTGACCTAAAAGTACAATTTATAATACAAATATATTTGTATTTTAAGAACTATGCAAGAGAAAATGTATGATGTTTAGAATGTGTGAAGCCATGGGTTTGATACCAAAACAACCAAGGATGACAACAAAAGAATTATCCAACAGAAACAAAACAAAACTACCTCCTACTAGCCTTGCTTTAGAAGTCTTACCAGTGGAATAGACATGGTACAGAAATAAGAAATTTAATTATTAATAAGAGAGTAAAAAAATCATCTTCTGATATGTGACTATTTACTTAGGAAAATCAAGCTATTAAACCGAGAAGTAATTAAAATGAGTAAAATAATAGCTTTCCTTCATGTCAGCACTAACTAGTTACAAAATTGTAAGAGAAAAAATCCATACAAATCGTTGTAGCAATGCCAACTTAACATATTTTTTTGAGGAAAATTTTACTAAAATCCAATAAAACAAAAAAAGATTCCACAGTTTGTCTCCCAAGATGACAGACTTTCCTGTGTGTGTACGTTACTTCCTCAGTGAGAAGTGACTGTTCTGAATCTGGCTGTCAGGTCACTGATATGATCAGTAGAGTGTGGGAGGAGTGACTCTCTGCAAATGTAAGCCTTACCTTAATTAAGAGAACTGCTTTCGCCTCTTGAATCCCCAGATGACCATGAGAAAAATGCAGGCTACTCTGTGAAAAATCCAGGCTGAGGTGCTTCAAGTATGAGCGAGGCAGCCATCTTGGGCTTCCAGCTCGGTTAAGCCCAGCCTGTACCTGTAATTGCCATCCATGTACACAGAAGAGATTGAAGCTATTAAGTTTGTTTGTTTAAAAAAAGAAAAAACTAAAAAATAATTGAGGCAGAAATCTTGAATAAAAGGAAATGAAAATGGAAAACTAATTGTAAATTAAATTTATAAGTGTAATATAATTATAACTAAAACCCCCAAGGTTTTGTTTTCTATCAGAATTTAAGATTCTGAGAATTATTTGAAAGAGTACATAGATTAAAATAAAAATTTTAGAAAGGTGGCAAATAAAGGATTTATGACATCACCTTTCTTATGTTATATGCTAACATTCAAGCCATGAAACAGCTTACGGATTGGTATACTTAATAGATACAAAATTCATGCTCACCTGCAGGAAGAATATTAAATACCCTAGATAAAGTGAATAAAGAACACACATGGGCAATTTACAAGGTAGGAAATGTAATTGACTAACAAATATAAATGAAAGATCAATTCACACACAATGGAAGATGCGAGTTAAAATAATAAGATTATTTTCCTGTTAACACTGGAAATAGTTTTGGAAATTTATAATACTTAGCAGGATGAAGATGGAGATGGGTGCTTTTATCTGTTGCTGAGTCAATTGCAAATTGTTTTAATCTTCCTGAAAAGAAACTTCAGTGGTTGTATTAAGATACTATTTGATGTAATACTTCTTCTAGGAAATTTTTTCAATGAAAAATAATTCAAACTAGAGATAAAAATCTGTGTCCAAATATGCTAATTACTGAATTATTTATAATGGCAAAACTTGAGAAATACCTAAATGTTTAGTATTAGGAATAATGTTAATTAAATATGTGATAGCCATATTATAAGACACTATGCAGCCTTTAAAATACCCAGATAGTTGTTTGAGTCATAATAAATATATAT